>JAVXUO010001083.1:0-37573 GCA_033065855.1 Escallonia rubra | reverse complement strand
TAACTAATGGATCCATGCATCGGATCCGTGCACGTGCATGGATTCAGATGTAATTTAGTCGGGTTGAGATGTAAAATTGATTTTCTCGTCAATAATATTTATATCATACTCGATTGTATTTTAAGTTAGAAAAATAACAAATGAAATTACTCTCACTGGGGTAATGGATATATACACGATAAGACATAATATTTGAAATGACTCATGCATATAAATATCATAAATAAATCAATCAACTACTTAAGACGATTATAATCATATTGACGGCAATTGTGTAAAATATTGAAATTGTATTTCATTTTGATGCATCACTATACTAATACATTATATCAATATATCTAGAACTACTGCATGGAAAGATATCTAGTTTTCACTAACATGATTATTTTCTATTTCTTTGTATCCTCTTTTAGTTGTTATGTATTAGAATCTAGTGAATATCGTTTGTACAGTCATGTCAAGATCGCCTAATATGTTGTTGGTGAGGATATTCACAACCAAACGGAGAAAACAAAATTAACATGTATTTTAAAATACTATATTACTATGTGATTTGATTGAAAGAGATGTCAAACGGAGAAAAAAAAATTCATGCCTAATTATCATACTTATGCATATACAAAAAAAAATTTAAAAAATTATATTTGTTTCTTATGAATTTGAAATTTGGTGGGCGAGACATAAGTAGAAAATTATAGTTAAATCACATGCGCATATAGTTTTGTTATAGTTTAATATCCTTTTTGCACTCGAAATTATTACCAATATTAATGTTGAAGGTACAGAATAAAGTATTCAAAAAGTAAATATGCCACAAATAATAAATTACTCCATAGCAAATAATACTTTTAGTTTATTCCAAAGTATCCTCGTACTAATTTTATTTTTGTACCAAAAAAAGTGAGCTTAAGAAGTTAAACATTCAAGAAATATATTTTTCATCATTTATTTACTTAGTAACAATTGAATGAACTTTTTACCAATATTCCATCTAAAAATATGTAGCATTTTCTCCTTTTCCATTTATGGCTCACACCATTGATCAACTATAACATCCCGAAATTTTCGGAACGCTAGCACTCACTTGATCTTTTACACTAAGACAATAATATCCTCATAACCAAAATGGACAACCATCATCAGAGCAACCAAATCGTCAATTAAATTGTACTCTTAGTAGATTGTCATAAATGAATACCAAATCTATGTCTGCGCAGGGCCTCTAATGGACAATACTAAAACTTAAATTAAATTTTCCTCGCTCGGCTCTAATCCGTACCCAATGCGATTTATTGTTGGTTATCACCTGCGAAAAGGAAGTCAAACCAGAGTGAGCTTTTGAGAACTCAATAAGGTTGCTCAAAAATAGGAATTATGAAATAATTTACAGATGCAATTCGATGATGGTTTTCTAAGAGTTTCAAAATGATCACAACTAGTTCGATCAGATATCTATAAGAACACTTTTAGGTACGATGCAAACAATTACAGATGATATTGAACATGAGCAATTGCGAAGCCAGACAGGCTGTGTAGGGTAATCACTCAGCAAAGCCACACAGGCAATGCTCACTAGCACTAATAACTACATATGCACATGTACACCGGCTAGTCTATCAAGGTACTAGCCCACATCAAATCCTCCATTGCACACCAACTTCTATCAAAACACACTAATGCAAAATCTCATGTCAATATACCGAATACAATAAACACCATTTCAATGAATAAAGATGCTCGATGAGTAATGAATAATGAGCATCATTAAGAATTTTTAACGAACGGTTAAGGCTCAAAGTAGGGTTTTAAAGACAAAAGTATATGCTCACCTCAAATATAACAGAGTTCAAATAATTTTGATGACAATTAAGAATAAAATTTTACGAAATCAAATTCGAGAAAATAGGTTTCGGATAGAAATTTCTTATCTAGCTCCAAGTTAAGAGAAACTAAATGATATCGATCAAAGTCCTCTGAGTAACCTAAGTTGGGGCAGCACAGTTGTTAGAACATTGTCTAAATTACAAAGTCATAAGACCAATATTAACTGCTTACACGATGGTCAGAATAATCCAATTTGCAATAGTTCGCATAGATAGCCAAAACTAGTTAGAAACTCTAACACAACCCCAATACCTAACCACACTTCAAAATTCACAATAAACCCATTCTGTAAGAATGGGTTCTTAGAGAAGAGGCTGTGCCCGAAGGGCAGCGGGCAGCAGTGTGGTTCCAGAGTGAGGTGGCCCTCGTTAAGACGATTTCATGGATAAAATATGTGCATAGGTCAGCTCACCTGCTCTCTCATTATCGGCTTGGGCTAACCGCAGACGATTTATCCAAAAGGAGCCCCGTGCAAGTCTGGCCTATTAAATTCAGTAGAACGATGGGATGTGCCCATGCGAGACAGGCAAGCTTTTATAGCTTAAAATAGTATACAAGATCAAAATACTAAATATCTGATTTTTGAATATTGAATATTTAAAAATAATTTCCTTAATTAGAAGAAACCCGAAAAATAGCCATTAAAAATTCTAGGTCAAAAAAAATTCCATAATTTTTATAGTAGCCTTAAAAATGGAAGAAAAATACAAAAACTAAAATCAGGTCAAGAAAATCCTTAAAACTATTATTAAATTATTCATTTTGCGCAAATACAAATCATAGCAAATCACCTTTGAAAATTCTGAAATTGGAACTGAAACATCGTAGAATCATATAAACAGTACAAAAAAAATGAAATGATTATTTTAAATCGTCCAAACAGATTTTAAAATTTTTAAACTTACGCAAAATATAAAAAATATCAGGAAATTCTAAAAATTTCTCAAAAATTCTAAAATTGAAATAACTTTGTGACTGTAAATAGAATTGGCCAAAAAAGTGGCCAGAGACTACCCCACGCGTCCCTATGTGTGGCGCTTGGGTACTGTTCAACGTCTTCTTCCAGCAGCTTACATCGCAAACCCTAGTTTTGATTTGTTTCCTTTTTTGCTTCATTTTTTTATCGTTTTTCTTGCTCTAATTCCTTCCTATAACCCCTAACACATTCTATAACAGCAATATAAGATCCATGATCAAATTTGGGGGATTTTATGCGAAGAAAGACATGTATATACATACGTAGGCATATGCACATATATATACACACATAAATTGCACGGTTCTTAGAGATTACCTTTTAAAATTCTCCTCTGAAACACGATCTTCGATCCCTCAACTCTTTCTTCGATCCAATCTCTCTCTCTCTCTCTCTCTCTCTCTCTCTCTATCTATCTATCTCTCTCTCTCTCTAGTAACGAAATGTCTCTCCCTCAGTTCTCTTAAATCTGAATTCTTTCTTTCGTTCTTTTTTTTAACTAAAAATGTAATAAATTCAAAAATCTCAAATTTCTCATGTTTTCTCTCCCTTGTTATCTCTCTAATTTTGCCCCAAAATTAGAGAGATAACTAACCTTAAAATCAGATTTGATGTAATCTCTTATTTATTCAATAGTCCCCATTTTAAATTTATATTTAAAAATATGCCCGCTACTCTAATTGTCGATAATAGTTGGTAATAAAATATCAATGCTAAGTATAAAAATTGTCGCTAATTGTTTTCGATAAAATATTAATTCTGCACACTGTTACTAGATATGAGTAGATATGGTTGCTAAAATTTGCTAAAATAATATCAATGCTAACGATAGAATACAAAAATTGTCGCTAAAAGTTTTTAAAAATAATATCTATAACTGTTATCATTAAGTTATAACTTATGGTGTCCAAAAAATTTGTCGCTAAAGATCATAAAGATTAATGCTCACCCATTCGTCGTTAAAGATCCAATAAATAATCAGGTAGGATTTTTATATATATATAAAACTAGCCTCGGATTTTGGGCTGTTACATTCTCCCCTCCTAAAAATTTTGTCCTTGAAATTGAACGTACCAGAGATTGTTCTCCTCGAAATATTCAGCCAATTCCTATAAGTACTTATACATCAATGCCTCAAACCAAAGGATGTAACCACTATGCTTTCGCTACGCACTCTCATATATAGTCCTACTACGGTTCAACTAAGTTATTGAATTTTTCCCTAACTCTCTTGTCAATGGTTATGCTTTCCCTCACACGCTTCTAAGTCTACATAATCATATACCTATGCTCTAATACCAACTGTAACATCCCGAAAATACCAACTGTAACATCCCGAAATTTTCTGGATGTTAACACTCACTCGGTCATTTACACCAAGACAATAATATCCCCATAACTAAAATGGATAACCATCATCAGAGCAACTAAATCTTCAATTAAATTGTACTCTTAGTAGATTGTCATTAATGAATACCAAATCTAAGTCTGAAAGTTTTCAAATAACCATATTCACCCATGCAGGGGCTCTATTAATGGACAACACTAAAACTTATATTCAATTTTCCTCGCTCGGCTCTAATCCATACCCAATGCGATCTATTGTTAGTTATCACCTACGGAAAGGAAGTCAAACGTGATTGAGCTTTTGTGTAACATCCTGGAATTTTCGGAACGTTAACACCCACTCAATCACTTACACTAAAACAGGATATCCTTAAACTCATCAAAATAATATCACAAGCTTTTCAGAGCAACTAAACAATCAATTAATCATAGTCCTAATATCATCAATAAAACATGAAATCTAAGTCTGAAAATCTCAAATACCAATATTAACCCAAGTAGGGGTTCTAATTACCAAGGCTAAAGTTTAAAGTTCTCTTTTTCCTTGCTTGACTCTAATCCACATAGGCAACCTCTACCTAAAGCTGGTTATCACCTGCAAAAAGGAAGTCAAAGGAGAGTGAGCTTTCGAGAGCTCAGTAAGGTCGATCAAAGATTTAAAAATAAGAAAACGATTCAGACGATTTTTCATATAAAACTTTTGAAGAGTATTTTCAATGAAATACAACACTTAGACAAAGATGAACAAAACGAACGATTTTACATTCAAGTCCAATAACAACTTTTTGAGGGATTTTGCTTTCGATGAAATCACTACAATACGATATAAACATAGGGATGAGTATTCAACCCAATCCCTTAAATAATAGGCATTTGAAACACTTCGGATATAATAAAGCATGAATGGATAATATTCAAAACAGTTCAAGTGCAATAAAACATAGACAGGAAACATTGAACATGAGCAGTACAGAAGCAAAGCCACCCCGGCAGTGCTCGATCGCTTTACATATGCATATGTACACTGACTAGTCCATCTAGGTACTAGTTAAACCCATCCAACATACCATCCTTATAACGCCAACAATACAGACCATCCTTATGGCTCCCAAGTTACTAACTCATGTCAACATTGAGAAACAATAAATAAATTTCAAAACATTTTATGATAATTGAATCGATAAAACAGATGAGAATAAACAAATTAAGAATTCCAAACGATCGCTTAAGGTTCAAGTTAGGCTTTCATGGACAGTTTCAAAACATCTTTTATATCAGCATAAAATGGAATCAATTTAGTTTGTAAAACTGTTCTATAAGCATTTGAAAACAGAATGTCGAAATAGGGTTCGGATAGAATTCCTTACCTCGATCCAAGCTAAGCGATGCCACCAACCTCGATCAGTATTCTCTGAATCAACCTAAATTTATAATTTAATTGTTAGAACACAATTTATGTCTAATAGACTAGAAACCCTAATATCGACCACCCACTGCATACCCACTCTCTCCGAAATCGCGCACTCAAAACGGTTCTCGCACACGGCCAACCTGATCGAAAATCCTATACACTCCTTAACGGGTACCGACTCTCTAGAATTTATAATAATTTGTACTAAAACACTTTTATAGCTTAAAACATTATTAAAAGTCAAAATATGCATTTTCTGAATTTTTGAATATTTTCGAATTAAAATAATTTGGTTAAATACAATAAAAACCCAATAATAGCCATAATTACTTCCAGATGCAAAATAAGTCCCATAATTTTTATAGGAACTTTAAAGTATATATAAAAATTATAGAAATTGAAATCAGAATTTAAAAGACATAAAAAATATTTTTAGATTTTTCATTTTGCTAAAACCAATGCGATATGGAAATCGTAGCAAAACAACTCCAAAAATCATCAAATTCAAACTGAGTCTTATTTATACCATAAAGACATTACTCTAATTTTTCCCAGAACATTTTCTGGGTTTAAAGGCTCCAAAATCTAACATATTATACTGTAAATTTTCACGTGCTAATGATAAGCGTGCGCTAACATATACACGTCCCGAACTTAAGGCTAACCCGATACGCAATCCGCACTTCTCTTCTTCTTCATCTCCTCTTCTGCACCACTTCCATGACTCTCTAACACACAGCAGACCCACGTCTCACAGCAGACCCACACTTCGCTAATACACCCTCATCCAACCATTATACCCACTATTATCTACACATCTTCACTTACACACACACACTCACACTCACATATTCCCACCTGATACAAACCCACATATATTTATATTTATCCTGCCATGCCCACTGCCACACAGCAGTGGGTCTCCCTTCTTCTTTCATTTTACACACATTATACAGGCTCACAACTCACCATTTATACTCACACATGCTCACAGCACCTCACCACTACACAGCTGCACCACCTCCCATTTTCACTACTTTTATGCACACACAAACTCCATAACCTGTACACACTCCATTCACAACACATACCATCCCACGTACCTCACAGCTCACACACTAAAACACACAACAACATGCATGGATATCTCCCTACACCCATTGATTTACAAAACACCATAACACTTCCCAAATTAAAGCACTCTGCCTATGCATACCCACGGAGCATATCTTGCTCCTGTCACCTTCCTCTCTAGATCTTCTCTTATCCAATACATGACCTCATACAACCAACCAACACTAACCCACTGCCGTGATTCCCTTTTCCCCTTACACATATAACCACACTTTACACCCAAAACACACTAAAAAACATATGTACCCATGCTGGGCAGCCCACCCATAACACCAACCACACTTTACACCCACGCCTCATACAACCACATGGTTGTTCTTCTGTCTGTCACACGCCAATCTAATGGATGCCATGGCCGAAAACCCACAAGGTGCAAACTGCCCCCTTCCACGGCCAACATCAAACCTCACAGCTCCCTCAAACCCACACATGCACGCACACGACGGCAGCCATGCCCCCACTTCATGCACACTCGCATACATCTCTCGGCATATCCAAAAACACACCCATAAAATTGAAAAATCTGAGAACAATTTGCCAGAAAACTTACCGGAAAATAATTGCTATTGTCGGAAACTTCGCCGGAACCCTTCTCCCATCTCCTTCCTTCGCTCTCTCACTGCTGATCCTTTCTCTATACCTCTCTGTATCTCTCTATCTCACTTGATCGTAAAACCAGAGAACCGGGTGTGGGGAAGGGAACGGCTGATGTATAGTATACGACTATATATACATGTAAAACCCTAAAAAGACAATTACCAAAAAGAACCCCTAAAGTTTCGTTAGTTATTAAAAGATGCAACCACAACTTTTTATTATTACGAAATAGTCCAAAATAAATTATTTACTATAGTTTAGGTGCTCAAACAATTTTAATGGTTTGGTTAGATAACCCGCTATACTAAGTGTCGCTAAAAGAATCGGGGTGTTACATTTTGAGAACTCAATAAGGTTGCTCAAAAATAGGATTTGCGAAATAATTTACAAATGCAATTCGATGATGGTTTTCCAAGAGTTTCAAAATGATCATAGCTAGTTCGATCATATATTAATAAGAACACTTTTTGGTAGGATGCAAACAATTACAGATGATATTGAACATGAGCAATTGCGAAACCACACACGCTGTGCAGAGTAATCACTCAGGAAAGCCACAGAGGCGTTGCTCACTAACACTGGTAACTACATATGCATATGCACACTGGCTAGTCCATCAATGTACTAGCCTACACTAATATACACCAATTCCTCCAATACACATCAGCTCCCGCCAAAACACACCAATGCAAAATCTCATGTCAATATACCGAATACAATGATCGCTAATTCAATGAATGAACCGATACTCGATGAGTAATGAATAATGAGCATCGATAAGATTTTTAATGAACGTTTTAAGGCTCGACAAAAGGTTTTCAAGGCATTAAAACATTCTTGTATCAGTATTAGAGTGTTCAAAGAATATCGATGACAAATCAGAATAAAATATACAGGAGATCAATTTGATTAATTAGGATTTGGATAGAAATCCCTTACCTCAATATGCTGCTATTCAACTTGTTCAAATTCCTAGATTTAACCTAAATTGACAACTTACTTATTATTAGAACAGATTCTAGCTTCAAAACACTATAAATTCTAGGCTAATTTCTTCCTCCGACACCCAAAACCTCAACCAAAACAAAATCGATCACTCAGATGACTAACTTAACTAATAACCCCGCACTCTCTATAAGGCATTAAGATATCCTAAAATTTAAAATAAATTCTAATAAAACACTACTATAGCTTAAAACATTATAAAAATTCAAAATATGAATTTCCTGAAATTTTGAATATTTTTTAATTAAAATAATTCCTTGAAATATCAGAATAGCCCAAAAATAGCTATTAGTATTTCATGGTAAAAACAAATCCCATAATTTTTATAGTAGCCTTACAATATGAAAGAAAAATACAGAAACTAAAATTAGGTCGAAAATCATTAAAACTATTATTAAATTATTCATTTTGCCCAAACAAATGTGATTCAGAAATCATAGCAAATCACCTTTGAAAATTCTGAAATTGGAACTGGAACATCTTAGAATCATATGAACAATATAGAAAAATTTTCAGAATTAAATGATTATTTTAAATAGTTCAACAAGATTTTAGAATTTTCAAACTTTCGTAAAATATAAAAAATATCAAACAATTTCAGAAAATTCTGAAAATTTCTCAGAAATTCTAGAATTGAAATAACTTTGTGACTGTAAAAAAACAATTTGGCAAGAAAATTGACAGGAGGCTACCCCACGC
Organism: Escallonia rubra; assembly: GCA_033065855.1. Taxonomy (NCBI): domain Eukaryota; kingdom Viridiplantae; phylum Streptophyta; class Magnoliopsida; order Escalloniales; family Escalloniaceae; genus Escallonia; species Escallonia rubra. The sequence goes on along the minus strand of JAVXUO010001083.1, from coordinate 28,520 downwards.
GTCCCCACGCACGGCGTTTGGGTATTGTTCTTCGTCCTCTTGGAGCAGCTTACACAGCAAATCCTAGTTTCGATTTTCTCCATTTTTACTTCGTTGTTTCTCATTTTTCTTGCTCTAATTCCTTCCTCTAACACCCTAATACATTTTTTAACAACAATATAAGATCCATGATCAAATTTTTGGGGTTTTATGAAGAAAAACGTGTATATATATACACACATATATACGCACACAGAAATTGCATGGTTCTTAGGGTGATAAAATCCTCCTTTGAAACACGATATCCGATTCCCCAACTCTTTCTTTAATCCAATCCCTCTCTCTCTCTCTCTCTCTCTCCCTCTCTCTCTATTTCTAGTAAGCGATCTATCTCTCTCTTTCTCTCTCTCTCTCTCTCGTAACCGAAATGTCTCTCCCTCTATTCTCTTAAATCTGACTTCTTTCTTTCTTTCTTTTTTTTAACTAAAAATGCAATAAATTCAAAAGGCTCAAATTTCTCCTGTTTTCTCTCCCTTGTTCCCTCTCTAATTTTGCTACCAAAATTAGAGAGTTGACTTGCCTCAAAATTAGATTTGATGTAATATCTTTTTTATTCAATAGTCCCTAATTTAAATTTATATTTAAAACTAACTCCGCTACACTAATGGCCGGTAAAAGTTGCTAATGAAAATATCAATGCTAAGTATAGAAATCATCGCTAATTATTGTCGATAAAATATTAATTATGCACATTGTTACTAGATATGTGTAGAAATGGTCGTTAAAAGTTGCTAATATAATATCAATGTTAACAATAGAGTACGAAAATTGTTGCTAAAAATTTCTAAAAATATCGTTAACGCTTGTCGCTGGAGACCTCAATCAATATCACATATAACTTATCATTAAGTTATGGTTACCTTATGAAATCCTCCTCTGAAACACGATATCCGATCCCTTTCTTCAACTCGCTCTCTCTCTCTCTCTCTCTATATATATATATATATATATATATATATATATATATATATATATATATATATATATATATATATATATATATATATATATATATATATATAAGGAGCTGATCCGTTGAGAGCGTTAGCAAAATAGGAGAAGTTGCAAGCGCGATCTGACCGTCCATCCCGAAAGATGGACGGCCCAGATCGCCTCTTTTTCGAAAGCTGTCAATCGTCCGCCATACAGTATCGCGGATGAGTTTTTTTTACCTTATTGCCCCTCCGCGCCTATCCGCTATACTGTACGGCGGAGGACATTAAAGTCCTGATGGGAGACAGCAAAAAGACGTCCGCGATACTGTGTAGCGGACGTCCCCCAGGCTGACACTTTACCTTTTTGCCCCTCCACACCGTACGCTATACTGTATCCCGGACGATATTGATGTCCTGACACGAGACGGCAAAAAAGGTATCCGCTATATAGTGTATCGGACCTCGCCTAGGCTGACACCTGTCAGGACCTAATTTCAGGGACTTTATTTCTGCACGTGTCAGAGTGTCGGGAATAATTTCCGCTATACAGTATCGCGAACATTATTTCCCTTATACCCCAAAGTTCCCTGATTCTCAGCTCTTTCGGCAATATTTTCTTCTCCTTCGGATTCACTTGCTTCCATTTTCGGCTCCCCTCAAGCTTCGAGTAAAACTTGCTTCAATCTTCTTCAGTCAAGCAAGGTAAGTTTCTGATCTCAAATATTTTCTAGGTGGATTGACTGATAAAGTATATATATATTTTTTTTGGGCAAAAAAATATAGATTTTTGATGATGTTCTAGAAATTAATTTGTTAACTTTAAAGAAGTTTATTGTAGTTAATTTTGATTTTTTTGAGGGGCGCTAACTTCGGCACATCTATCCTATTTAAATTCAAATTTTTTGAGATACGTTTATTGTATTTTGGCATGATGAATTTGTCTATTTATCTTAGTAATTTTAATTTGTTATGTTCAATAAATCTATAATTAGCAAAATGGGAGACTTTTGAGATTATGTATATGGTATATTTGTCATCTTAAATTTGTCTATTCGTCAAGATAATTTTTAGGTAATATTTTCAGTTGAAAATGTCATTTGATTGTTAAGCGTAGTCTATATTTCTACATATAGGGAGCTGTTTCACAATGTCTGATTTCGTGTCGAGCTCCAACACCCCCATAGATGCTAGTGATCCGTATCTAGGACGAACCTTTCAAACATTGGAGGAAGCTGGAGAATGTTTCCGAGCGTATTCATTGAGGGTTGGATTTGGCATTAGAATAAAGACTTCAAGAACGAGCAACGTAACGAAAAAGATATGCTCTCGCTTATACGAGTGCTATAGGGGCAGAAACCCAGTGCAAAATGAGACACGCGTAGGCAACGATGACAGTGATGATGAAATAGGATATTCGCGGAGAAGACAGGACTTCTTTGCGCGAACGAATTGCCAGGTCAAGATGTTCGTAAGCTATAAAGCCAAGCAAGATCATTGGCTTATTAGCTGCCTGGAACTGGCACACAATCACCCGTTGGTAACCCCTTCTAAGGTGAGTCAGATGCATCAGCACAAGAAGATGGGTAAGGTCGCGAGGAGCCTCATTCACACAATGAGCGATGTGCGGCTAGGACCTACCGACATGATTAATGTTCTTGCTGAAAAGGCTGGGGGAATTCAAAATTTAAACTTTAACACGACACACGTTCGTAACGCGGTCCGAACCCATAGACGAGCCGTGTATGACCTCAATGATGCTCAAGCCACAATGAGCTTATTGAGGGGGATGCAGATGGAGGACCCGTAATTTACCTTCGATTATAAACTTGACGATGAGCATTGAGTTAGCATAATTTTTTGGGTCGACGGTCGTTTGAGGCTTGCTTATAAGCATTTTGGGGATGTCGTGACTTTCGACACCACATACCGTACCAACAAGTACTCGATGTCGTTTGCCCCTTTCATGGGGGTCAATCATCATTATCACTCCATCCTGTTCGAGTTCGCCTTGTTAAGGGACGAGAGCGAGAGTTCTTTTGAATGGTTGTTTAGTGTGTGGCTGGAAGCCATGAACTTCAAAGCACCCAACGTTATCATCACCGATCAAGATTTGGCAATGAAGAAGGCTATTGCCACCGTCTTCCCAGATACTCGACACAACTTGTGCACTTGGCACATAAGCAACAAATACCCTGAACATTTGCATCACGTGTACGCAAAGTTTCCAGACTTTAAACAGGATTTTGACACGTGCGTTAGCAAGTCGTTAACGATTGAGGAATTTGAGGAGAGGTGGGAAAAGCTTGTTGAGGATTACTCATTGCAAGACAACGGGTGGCTCCAGCACTTGTACGAGCTCAAAGAGCAATGGATTGGCATTTACACGAGGAGGCATTTTCCTGCGGGCATGAAAGTGACGGGCAGGAGTGAATCTATGAATGCCACATTCGATAGTTATGTGGGTACAGCTACCAATTTGAAGAGTTTCGTCACATCCGCACAGAAAGCTGTTACGTCGTTGTTCGTGAAAGAAAGGGCTGCAGACTTTGCAACCACGTACAAACAGAGGAGAAGGTTGCTTGAGACCCCGCTGGAGCTGAACGGTGCCAAAGTCTATACGAAGGAGATCTTCTTGCTATACCAAGTAGAGCTGTAAAAATCGGGACGATATTGTATAAACAAGGTAGCAGAAAAGTCTACGCGTGAGTACAAGGTTTATTCGCTCGTGAATGACCTCGTTCCTGAGAAGTTGCGCAGAATGTATACGGTGAGCCACGACACATTGACAGACTTTGTGACATGTGTTTGCAAGAAGTTTGAGTTCCATGCCATCCTGTGTAGACACATTCTGTGATTTTTCACCCAGAAGAATATCAGGACAATCCCCGATAAATACGTCTTGCCACGGTGAACGAAAGGTGCTAATAGGTTGCACGGTACCATTGCCTTTCCGGAGCACCCGTATACTGACTTTGAAGAATCGGAGACGTTGCGGTATAATCATCTGGTGACGAGTTTCACCCGTTTGTCCGTAAAGGCTGCTGCTACAACGGTCGGTTATAAACATCTCCTCGAGGTAGCTCAGCAGCAAGAGCCCATCGTCGACCAGTTGGAAGCAGCTTCAGTCACCAATGCGATTGACACCGAGCCTACGACGGGATCAAAAGATGACGAGCCGGGGGAGGAAGACGACAATGATATCCGGCCGTTCTATCCAATTATATCGCAAACAAATGGCCGCAAGAGATCTACGCGGATAAAAAGCTCAATTGAAACGGCAACTCAACCTAAAAAGCTGCGAAGGTGTGCATTGTGCAACAAAATGATCGACCACGACGAGCGGAACCATTACAAGGCACTGGGGATAAGTTCAGGGGGTTTGCAAGACGGGGAAGAAGGTGACGCCGAAGATGAGGACAAACAAGCTACAATGGACCTTTAATTTTTTGTATAAGTTTGGCATTTGTAATAATTTTCGGAGGGATAATTTTTTGACCAAATACTGGAATTTTTAAAAAATGGACCTATGAGAGGCCATTGAATCAAATCTAAAGTCTTAAAAAAAAATTTTGTCAGCCCCGTCTGTAATACCCCAATATATTTTTTAATGATATTATTACTTTATAATAATTAAATGATTAAATCAGAAAGTTTGTGGTCTTTTTGCAATGTTATGAAAGTTTTGGTGCCTTTTTAAGTAAGAGGCTAAAGTTTGGGGGGGCTTGGTGTAATTAGCCAACTAGGGTTTCATTTAAATAACATATCTTTTCTCCAGCCTCCTCTTCTTTCTCTTGTAGCCGGCCCTTCCTCTCTTCTCAATTTTCGGCAGTAATTTCTTGTTCCTTTGGAGAATTTCGGCGTAATCAAGTAGCGTAATTAAGGAGGATTGAGTTTTCGTCGCGAATTTGCTTGTATAAGGTAAGGGATTTTAACGCTTTTTGCTGTGGCTTGGGTTTTATTCTTTAAATCTGAAAAATCATCGGACTCGGTCAATCTTGTTGTGTTAGGAAATTCGAATTTTTGCTGTGGTATTTTCTGTCGTTGCATCTCAATTTAAGGAACCCTATTCTCGTTATTGAAGGGACGTGGTATGTGATCTGAAGTCTTGTTGGTTTAGCAGAAACAATTAGAAGGTTTCAACTTGTGGGTGGGTATCTCTCGTAGGTAGTCAGATGGTTTAAGGCCTTAGGCTTGTTGCTTTCCAAAGTAGGTTACGTTGTTTTTGCTGGGCATTAATTCCGTGTGGACACTAGGTCAGTCTCCTTGCTTGGTAGCTTTCAATCCCTGTGCACTTGTTCTTTGAAGGCATAGAAGTCCACCCGTGGGGCATAGGAAATTCTGAAATTTTTCCACTCCCATGCATTCTTTTGGTTTCAGCTTCTTTAAAGCCATGGAACCTGATACAGTCTCTCACTTGTCTCTTTTAGGAGCCCAGAAATTTACAATGCCGTTACTTGCCCTTTTAGTGCTTACTAATTTTAACCAAACAAATTATTTTGCATTCATGGACTGGTACCATTATCTACTTGTTCGCCTAGACATTCTAGACTATAAAAGTTGAATCATTTTTTGGCTACTTCTTTAATTAAATAGCCTCCACCCCTGGACAGTCACACTTTTTGTTACCTCTTGCAAGTACTGGAATATGTCACGTGCCTTAGTTAGTCAAGTATTCCTCTCCTTATTGTTGTAAAGTTCAGGTGTAGTATTCTTGTCATCTAAACCTTCCCATAGCATGAAACGGTACTGGCTTATTTCTTCTTCTATTTTACTACCACGCTAGTTTCTGCTCTTTGCCCGTGTACCTTGAGATCTTCTCTCTGAACATGTACCTTGAAAACATGTATGCTTATTATTCCTTACATAATTAATCCTTTCGGGAGTCGGATAAACAGTTATCGGGTCTAAATACGGTTATCTATTTCATTGCTTTCGGTCCTTAAATGACTATGTTTGAACAACTCTCAAATCTGAGAGGGTCCTTTGGACATACGTTTGATTATATGCTGGCAATTAATAGATGCTTAGCATGCTACCGGTAGCACACGTTTGATGTTTGTACGTTTGGTTCGACGTTTGGGTCTTATGACCAACATAGTCATCGTATACTTTTGTTGTGTAGCATTTCCAGCATATTATTTATATGTTCAGGATTAATGCTTAATCACGTTTGTTTTGGCATTTGATATAAGAATTTGGTTTGCCCATTCCATCAAGTATTGTCGTTTGACTCTGTTAGTTGTTGCTTTGATATCTTGTCGTTTTTGTACCTTACTGAGCTATTCGAGCTCACCCTTTCACTCTTCCTTGCCCCTTGCCACAGGTCATTAAAGTGACTAAGGATCCGTGTGACGGCATTGGAGCTTTGAGAGTCCTTTGTAGTTAATTAGATTTCAGTTTGTTTTGAGAACTTTACCCGAATGTGGGTAATTTGATAGAATTGATTTTAGGAGTTTTGTTTAGCCGCTGCGTTTAGTAGATGGTTTTGTAAGGGATTATTCAAAGAATGAATTGTTTTAGATTTCTGTTCTATGGAGATATTTTATTTCAAAGGATTTAGTTGCTCTGTCTATATCACTGTCACCAGAGTTATAGCGGTATCTTCAGGAACTTTGATTACAGTCACGGCTTCCGTTTTCGGGGCGTGACAAGGTTGGTATCAGAGCTTAGGTTTGTGATTCTGTAGACTCGTGTGAGCCTAGGTTAAATGGTTGCGAACTAAAATTCGTCTCTTTCTACTACCATTTTTTATTTTATTTTATTTAGCGTGTGTCCTTCGTACATTTGTAGGCTCATACAGTTTCATTTGGTGTGTTAGGATAACTATGCCTCCTAGACGCGCTACTCGTGACACCAACGGTCTTCACAATCCACCAAGGGATGGTGGAGTTGCCGACGCCATTGTACAAGGATTTCAGAACTTGGCAAACTTAATAGCCGGAGGTGGCGGGATACCGATGAATCAAAATCAAAATCAAAACCAAGGGCAAAATGATGGAATTAGAACTGGAGATGTTGAAAAATTTAAGAAGTTAGTGCCCGCTTTTAAGGGGGAACCCGATCCAGAGAAGGCTGAGGCGTGGGTGAACCAAAATGAGAAGGTATTTGACCTTTGGAACAGTAGTGATGAACAAAAGGTGGCATATGCGGTTTTCATGTTAGAAGATGAAGCTGACCATTGGTGGAAAATGGTCAAACGCACGCAGAGGATCAGTGCTAATCATCCCATGACTTGGGAGCGATTTAAAACTATTTTCTTTGAGAAATACTTCCCTCAGAATGTAAAAGATCAGAAGGAAGAAGAATTTTTGAAGTTGGTACAGAACGATATGACAGTGGCACAATATGAGGCGAAGTTCACCTCATTATCAAGATATGCCCCGCATCTGGTTGATACTGAGAATCGTAAAGCAAGAAGGTTTGAGAAAGGATTAAGGCGCGGCATTAAGAACAGGTTGTTGGCACTAAAGCTTCCGACTTATGCTAAGGTGGTGGAACGGGCTGAAATTTTAGAGGCAGACTACGAAGAGTTTCAGAAAGAGAAGGAGGAACAGAGGCATAAGAGAGGCCGTGCAGAAACTTCAGACAAGAACAAGGGTAGCGGTCAGAACAAGAAGAAATCAACTTTACAAGAAGGCGTGCGATCGACTCGAAGGCTTCCAAAGATTTGCGATACCTGTGGCAAAGAGCATGGGGATAAGCCATGCCATCGTTTAACAAATTCTTGCTTCAACTGTGGGAAGGTGGGACATTATGCTGTGGAATGCCCGTATCCGAAGAAAGAGAGACCAGGGGAGAAGACATATAACACACAAGCTCAGGGTGGGACCAAGCCATCTACAGGGGATCAGAGGCCGAGAGTTCAAGGCCGTGCTTATGCCTTGACTGCCAGAGATGCCACAGCTTCCAATGACGTGGTAGCAGGTACAATTCAGATCGGTTCTTATTCATTCCATGCATTATTAGACCCTGGATCCACACATTCATTTATAACCTCTTCTCTTGCGTGTAAATTGGATTTAGAACCACAACCTTTAAAATTTGATTTGATGATTGATACCCCGGTGGGGAAATCTATTCTAGTATCTACGGTGTACAAGTCTTGTGTGGTTCATATTGAGCGTAGAGAGTTACCGGTTGACCTTATACCTATGGATATCCGGGATTTTGACGTTATTCTTGGTATGGATTGGTTGTCTTCTTATCATGCCTCATTGGATTGTTATGCCAAAGAAGTGCATTTCCAGATTCCCGGTCAATCTAAGTTTAAGTTTAAAGGTTCTACTCCCGTTACTTCTTCTTGCCTTATTTCTGCCTTACGGGCTAGACGACTACTCAGGAAGGGGTGTCAGGGATTTTTAGCTCACATTGTGGATACCCGTATAGCTAATCAGAACTTGTTAGATATTCCCGTCGTTAGTGAATTTTCAGACGTGTTTCCAGAAGAGCTTCCTGATCTTCCTCCGAACCGTGAAGTCGAGTTTATTATAGATCTTGTACCAGGAGTTGCTCCGATTTCTAAGGCTCCCTACCGTATGGCTCCTGCCGAGCTCAAAGAGCTTAAGGTGCAACTTCAAGAATTGCTTGAGAAAGGCTTCATTCGCCCAAGCGTCTCTCCTTGGGGTGCTCCTGTTTTATTTGTAAAGAAGAAAGATGGAACAATGAGGTTGTGCATTGATTATAGGGAGTTAAACCGTGTCACAATTCGTAATAAGTACCCTTTGCCACGGATTGATGACTTGTTTGACCAACTACAAGGAGCTGAATATTTTTCCAAGATTGATCTGAGGTCAGGTTACCACCAATTGAGGGTTAGGAGGGAAGATATACCCAAGACTGCCTTTCGAACAAGATATGGACACTATGAGTTTGTAGTGATGCCGTTTGGATTGACAAATGCACCTGCAGCGTTTATGGACTTGATGAATCGGGTGTTTAAGAAATACTTGGACCAATTTGTCATAGTATTTATCGATGACATACTGATTTACTCCAAAAGCAAGGAAGAGCATGAGCAACATTTACGTATAGTGCTGCAGATTTTGCGGGAAGAGAAGCTTTATGCCAAGTTCAAGAAATGTGAATTTTGGCTTGAGAAAGTTGTGTTTCTAGGGCATGTGGTGTCTAAAGATGGGATCTCGGTGGATCCATCTAAGGTAGAAGCAGTATGGAATTGGGAAAAACCAAGGACAGTTAGAGAAGTTCGTAGTTTCCTTGGTTTGGCTGGCTATTATCGCAGGTTTGTTGAGGGATTTTCAAAGCTTGCTACCCCATTAACTCGGTTGACTCGGAAAAAGGTTAAGTTTGAGTGGTCAGAGGAGTGTGATCATAGTTTTCTGGAGCTAAAGAAAAGACTGGTTTCAGCTCCTGTTCTTTCTCTACCTTCAGGGACTGGAGGATTTGTGATATACAGCGATGCTTCACAGAAAGGTCTAGGATGTGTGTTAATGCAACATGGACATGTTATTGCTTATGGCTCGCGGCAACTCAAAACGTATGAAATGAATTATCCAACACATGACTTGGAGTTAGCTGCCGTGGTTTTTGCATTAAAAATTTGGAGGCACTATCTCTATGGTGAGACGTGTGAGATATACACGGATCATAAGAGCCTTAAGTTTTTATTCACACAGAAGGAGTTGAATATGCGGCAACGTCGATGGTTAGAATTACTTAAGGATTACGACTGCAAGATTTTATATCATCCAGGGAAGGCCAATGTGGTTGCTGATGCTCTCAGTAGAAAGAATACTGGTACATTTGCAGCTCTTTTGACTACACAAAAGGAAATTCTTGCGGATCTTGAAAGTTTGGGTGTGGATGTTTTGGTTCCCGGGTCTGGGAATTATTTTGGTAGTTTAATGGCGCAACCTACCTTGATCGAAAGGATTAAACAAGCTCAGACTGAAGATTCAAAGTTAATTAAGATCAGAGAACAAGTTAGAGCAGGTCAACAGCCAGAGTTCAGGATTGATGCTGAGGGGGCATTACGTTTTGGAACCAGACTGTGTGTTCCTTCTGATGTAAGGTTAAAGGAGGAATTAATGCAGGATGCGCACAGTTCAGGCTTCACAGTACATCCCGGTAGTACTAAGATGTATCGGGATTTACGAGACGTGTTTTGGTGGAATGATATGAAAAGAGAGATAGCAGACTTCGTAGCTCGGTGTCTTATTTGTCAGCAGGTTAAAGTGGAACATCAACGGCCAAGTGGACCTTTGCAACCACTTACCATTCCTCAGTGGAAGTGGGAACATATTGCTATGGACTTCGTCTCTGGTTTGCCTAGGACAAGGCAAAGTCATGATTCAATTTGGGTGATAATCGATCGTTTGACTAAGTCAGCGCATTTTATTCCAGTTAAAGTTACCTATAGCTTAGAGAGATTGGCCAAACTCTACGTTCAGGAGATTGTTCGACTACATGGTGTGCCCGTTTCAATAGTTTCGGATAGAGATGCACGGTTTACATCGAGGTTCTGGCGTAGTTTGCAAGATGCTCTGGGTACGCGACTTAACCTCAGTACAGCTTATCATCCTCAAAGTGATGGACAGTCAGAGAGGACTATTCAAATTCTAGAGGACATGCTTAGGGCTTGCTCACTAAACTTTAAAAGTAATTGGGGTGAGCAACTGCCCCTTGTTGAGTTTGCATATAACAATAGCTTTCAGGCTAGTATTGGTATGGCACCCTTTGAAGCTTTGTATGGTCGAAGGTGTAGAACACCAATTTGCTGGTATGAGGTTGGAGAGGAGAAACTTTTGGGTGCCTTGGGGCCAGAGATAGTACAAGTTACATCTGAGAAAATTCGTTTGATTAAGGATAATTTACTAGTTGCTCAGAGTCGCCAGAAGAGTTACGCTGATAATAGAAGACGTGAATTAGAGTTTGAAGAAGGAGATCATGTTTTTCTCAAAGTGTCACCTTGGAAAGGAGTAATGCGTTTTGGGAAGAAGGGCAAGCTTAGCCCTAGATTTATTGGGCCGTTCGAGATCTTGCGGAGGATTGGACCAGTCGCTTACCAGGTTGCCTTACCTCCAAGTTTGTCGCGAGTGCATGATGTGTTTCATGTGTCAACCTTGAGGAAATACGTACCAGATCCTTCTCATGTCATCCATTATGAACCTGTAGAGATTCGGGAGGATCTATCATACGAGGAATACCCGGTGGAGATTCTAGATCGCAAGGAGCAAATTTTACGCACCAAAACTATTAAATTAGTTAAGGTGCGTTGGCGTAACCATTCAAAGGAAGAAGCCACTTGGGAACTCGAGGATGCTATGCGCGAAAAGCACCCTCAGCTTTTTGACTTTTAAGGTACGTTAAATTCCGAGGACGGAATTCTTTTAAGGTGGGGAGAATGTAATACCCCAATATATTTTTTAACGATATTATTACTTTATAATAATTAAATGATTAAATAAGAAAGTTTGTGGTCTTTTTGCAATGTTATGAAAGTTTTGGTGCCTTTTGAATAAGTGGTTAAAGTTTGGGGGGTTTTGTGTAATTGGCCAATTAGGGCTTTCATTTAAATAACATATTATTCTCCAGCTTCCTCTTCCTTCTCTTGTAGCCGGCCCTCCCATTCTCTTCTCAATTTTCGGCAGTAAATTTCTTGTTCCTTTGGAGAATTTCGGCGTAATCAAGTAGCGTAATTAGGGAGGATTGAGTTTTCGTCGCGAATTTGCTTGTATAAGGTAAGGGATTTTAACGCTTTTTGCTGTGGCTTGGGTTTTATTCTTTAAATCTGAAAAATCATCGGACTCGGTCAATCTTGTTGTGTTAGGAAATTCGAATTTTTGCTGTGGTATTTTCTGTTGTTGCATCTCAATTTAAGGAACCCTATTCTCGTTATTGAAGGGACGTGGTATGTGATCTGAAGTCTTGTTGGTTTAGCAGAAACAATTAGAAGGTTTCAACTTGTGGGTGGGTATCTCTCGTAGGTAGTCAGATGGTTTAAGGCCTTAGGCTTGTTGCTTTCCAAAGTAGGTTACGTTGTTTTTGCTGGGCATTAATTCCGTGTGGACACTAGGTCAGTCTCCTTGCTTGGTAGCTTTCAATCCCTGTGCACTTGTTCTTTGAAGGCATAGAAGTCCACCCGTGGGGCATAGGAAATTCTGAAATTTTTCCACTCCCATGCATTCTTTTGGTTTCAGCTTCTTTAAAGCCATGGAACCTGATACAGTCTCTCACTTGTCTCTTTTAGGAGCCCAGAAATTTACAATGCCGTTACTTGCCCTTTTAGTGCTTACTAATTTTAACCAAACAAATTATTTTGCATTCATGGACTGGTACCATTATCTACTTGTTCGCCTAGACATTCTAGACTATAAAAGTTGAATCATTTTTTGGCTACTTCTTTAATTAAATAGCCTCCACCCCTGGACAGTCACACTTTTTGTTACCTCTTGCAAGTACTGGAATATGTCACGTGCCTTAGTTAGTCAAGTATTCCTCTCCTTATTGTTGTAAAGTTCAGGTGTAGTATTCTTGTCATCTAAACCTTCCCATAGCATGAAACGGTACTGGCTTATTTCTTCTTCTGTTTTACTACCACGCTAGTTTTTGACTTGTTCACGTGTACCTTGAGATCTTCTCTCTGAACATGTACCTTGAAAACATGTATGCTTATTATTCCTTACATAATTAATCCTTTCGGGAGTCAGATAAACAGTTATCGGGTCTAAGTACGGTTATTTATTTCATTGCTTTGAAATTTAAATGACTATGTTTGAACAACTCTCAAATTTGAGAGGGTCCTTTGGACACACGTTTGATTATATGCTGGCGATTAATAGATGCTTAGCATGCTACCGGTAGCACACGTTTGATGTTTGTACGTTTGGTTCGACGTTTGGGTCTTATGACCAACATAGTCATCGTATACTTTTGTTGTGTAGCATTCCCGGCATATTATTTATATGTTTAAGGTTAATGCTTAATCACGTTTGTTTCGGCATTTGATATAAGAATTTTGTTTGCCCATTCCATCAAGTATTGTCGTTTAACTCTGTTACTTTTGCTTTGATATCTTGTCGTTTTGCACCTTACTGAGCTATTCGAGCTCACCCTTTCACTCTTCCTTGCCCCTTGCCACAGGTCATTAAAGTGACTAAGGATCCGTGTGACGGCATTGGAGCTTTGAGAGTCCTTTGTAGTTAATTAGATTTCAGTTTGTTTTGAGAACTTTACCCGAATGTGGGTAATTTGATAGAATTGATTTTAGGTGATTTGTTTAGCCGCTGCGTTTAGTAGATGGTTTTGTAAGGGATTATTCAGAGAATGAATTGTTTTAGATTTCTGTTCTATGGAGATATTTTATTTCAAAGGATTTAGTTGCTCTGTCTATATCACTGTCACCATAGTTATAGCGGTATCTTCAGGAACTTTGATTACAGTCACGGCTTCCGTTTTCGGGGCGTGACAAGGTTGGTATCAGAGCTTAGGTTTGTGATTCTGTAGACTCGTGTGAGCCTAGGTTAAATATTTGTGAACTAAATGTACGACAAAGTTTGTCTCTTTCTACTACCATTTGTGTTTATTTAGCGTGTGTCCTTCGTACATTTGTAGGCTCATACAGCTTCATTTGGTGTGTTAGGATAACTATGCCTCCTAGACGCGCTACTCGTGACACCAACGGTCTTCACAATCCACCAACGGATGGTGGAGTTGCTGACGCTATTGTACAAGGATTTCAGAACTTGGCGAACTTAATAGCCGGAGGTGGCGGGATACCGATGAATCGAGATCAAAATCAAAACCAAGGGCAAAATGATGGAATTAGAACTGGAGATGTTGAAAAATTTAAGAAGTTAGTGCCCGCTTTTAAGGGGGAACCCGATCCAGAGAAGGCTGAGGCGTGGGTGAACCAAAATGAGAAGGTATTTGACCTTTGGAACAGTAGTGATGAACAGAAGGTGGCATATGCGGTTTTCATGCTAGAAGATGAAGCTGACCATTGGTGGAAAATGGTCAAACGCACGCAGAGGATCAGTGCTAATCATCCCATGACTTGGGAGCGATTTAAAACTATTTTCTTTGAGAAATACTTTCCTCAGAATGTAAAAGATCAGAAGGAAGAAGAATTTTTGAAGTTGGTACAGGACGATATGACAGTGGCACAATATGAGGCGAAGTTCACCTCATTATCAAGATATGCCCCGCATCTGGTTGATACTGAGAATCGTAAAGCAAGAAGGTTTGAGAAAGGATTAAGGCGCGGCATTAAGAACAGGTTGTTGGCACTAAAGCTTCCGACTTATGCTAAGGTGGTGGAACGGGCTGAAATTTTAGAGGCAGACTATGAAGAGTTTCAGAAAGAGAAGGAGGAACAGAGGCATAAGAGAGGCCGTGCAGAAACTTCAGACAAGAACAAGGGTAGCGGTCAGAACAAGAAGAAATCAACTTTACAAGAAGGCGTGCGATCGACTCGAAGGCTTCCAAAGATTTGCGATACCTGCGGCAAAGAGCATGGGGATAAGCCATGCCATCGTTTAACAAATTCTTGCTTCAACTGTGGGAAGGTGGGACATTATGCTGTGGAATGCCCGTATCCAAAGAAAGAGAGACCAGGGGAGAAGACTTATAACACGCAAGCTCAGGGTGGGACCAAGCCATCTACAGGGGATCATAGGCCGAGAGTTCAAGGCCGTGCTTATGCCTTGACTGCCAGAGATGCCACAGCTTCCAATGACGTGGTAGCAGGTACAATTCAGATCGGTTCTTATTCATTCCATGCATTATTAGACCCTGGATCCACACATTCATTTATAACCTCTTCTCTTGCGTGTAAATTGGATTTAGAACCACAACCCTTAGAATTTGATTTGATGATTGATACCCCGGTGGGGAAATCTATTCTAGTATCTACGGTGTACAAGTCTTGTGTGGTTCACATTGAGCATAGAGAGTTACCGGTTGACCTTATAGCTATGGATATCCGGGATTTTGACGTTATTCTTGGCATGGATTGGTTGTCTTCTTATCATGCCTCATTGGATTGTTAGGCGAAAGTAGTGCATTTCCAGATTCCCGGTCAATCTAAGTTTAAGTTTAAAGGTTCTACTTCTATTACTTCTTCTTGTCTTATTTCTGCCTTACGGGCTAGACGACTACTCAGGAAGGGGTGTCAGGGATTTTTAGCTCACATTGTGGATACCCGTATAGCTAATCAGAACTTGTTAGATATTCCCGTCGTTAGTGAATTTTCAGACGTGTTTCCAGAAGAGCTTCCTGATCTTCCTCCGAACCGTGAAGTCGAGTTTATTATAGATCTTGTACCAGGAGTTGCTCCGATTTCTAAGGCTCCCTACCGTATGGCTCCTGCCGAGCTCAAAGAGCTTAAGGTGCAACTTCAAGAATTGCTTGAGAAAGGCTTCATTCGCCCAAGCGTCTCTCCTTGGGGTGCTCCTGTTTTATTTGTAAAGAAGAAAGATGGAACAATGAGGTTGTGCATTGATTATAGGGAGTTGAACCGTGTCACAATTCGTAATAAGTACCCTTTGCCACGGATTGATGACTTGTTTGACCAACTACAAGGAGCTGAATATTTTTCCAAGATTGATCTGAGGTCAGGTTACCACCAATTGAGGGTTAGGAGGGAAGATATACCCAAGACTGCCTTTCGAACAAGATATGGACACTATGAGTTTGTAGTGATGCCGTTTGGATTGACAAATGCACCTGCAGCGTTTATGGACTTGATGAATCGGGTGTTTAAGAAATACTTGGACCAATTTGTCATAGTATTTATCGATGACATACTGATTTACTCCAAAAGCAAGGAAGAGCATGAGCAACATTTACGTATAGTGCTGCAGATTTTGCGGGAGGAGAAACTTTATGCCAAGTTCAAGAAATGTGAATTTTGGCTTGAGAAAGTTGTGTTTCTAGGGCATGTGGTGTCTAAAGATGGGATCTCGGTGGATCCATCTAAGGTAGAAGCAGTATGGAATTGGGAAAAACCAAGGACAGTTAGAGAAGTTCGTAGTTTCCTTGGTTTGGCTGGCTATTATCGCAGGTTTGTTGAGGGATTTTCAAAGCTTGCTACCCCATTAACTCGGTTGACTCGGAAAAAGGTTAAGTTTGAGTGGTCAGAGGAGTGTGATCATAGTTTTCTGGAGCTAAAGAAAAGACTGGTTTCAGCTCCTGTTCTTTCTCTACCTTCAGGGACCGGAGGATTTGTGATATACAGCGATGCTTCACAGAAAGGTCTGGGATGTGTGTTAATGCAACATGGACATGTTATTGCTTATGGCTCGCGGCAACTCAAAACGTATGAAATGAATTATCCAACACATGACTTGGAGTTAGCTGCCGTGGTTTTTGCATTAAAAATTTGGAGGCACTATCTCTATGGTGAGACGTGTGAGATATACACGGATCATAAGAGCCTTAAGTTTTTATTCACACAGAAGGAGTTGAATATGCGGCAACGTCGATGGTTAGAATTACTTAAGGATTACGACTGCAAGATTTTATATCATCCAGGGAAGGCCAATGTGGTTGCTGATGCTCTCAGTAGAAAGAATACTGGTACATTTGCAGCTCTTTTGACTACACAAAAGGAAATTCTTGCGGATCTTGAAAGTTTGGGTGTGGATGTTTTTATTCCCCATCCTGGGAATTATTTTGGTAGTTTAATGGCGCAACCTACCTTGATCGAAAGGATTAAACAAGCTCAGACTGAAGATTCAAAGTTAATTAAGATCAGAGAACAAGTTAGAGCAGGTCAACAGCCAGAGTTCAGGATTGATGCTGAGGGGGCATTACGTCTTGGAACCAGACTGTGTGTTCCTTCTGATGTAAGGTTAAAGGAGGAAATAATACAGGATGCGCACAGTTCATGCTTCACAGTACATCCTGGTAGTACTAAGATGTATCGGGATTTACGAGACGTGTTTTGGTGGAACGATATGAAAAGAGAGATAGCAGACTTCGTAGCTCGCTGTCTTATTTGTCAGCAGGTTAAAGTGGAACATCAACGGCCAAGTGGACCTTTGCAACCACTTACCATTCCTCAGTTGCAGTGGAAACAAAAAGCTATGGACTTAGTGTCTGGTTTGCCTAGGCCAAGGCAAGGGCATGATTCAACTAGTGTGATAATCGATCGTTCGACTAAGTCAGCGCATTTTATTCCAGTTAAAGTTACCTATAGAATAGAGAGGTTAGATAAACTCTAAGTTCAGGAGGATGATCGACTACACGGCGTGCCCGTTTCAATAGTTTCGGATAGGGATGCACGTTTTACATCGAGGTTCTGGCGTAGTTTGCAAGATGCTTTGGGTACGCGACTTAACCTTAGTACAGCTTATCATCCTCAAAGTGATGGACAGTCAGAGAGGACTATTCAAATTCTAGAGGACATGCTTAGGGCTTGCTCACTAAACTTTAAAAGTAACTGGGGTGATCATCTGCCACTTGTTGAGTTTGCATATAACAATAGCTTCCAGGCTAGTATTGGTATGGCACCCTTTGAAGCTTTGTATGGTCGAAGGTGTAGAACACCAATTTGCTGGTATGAGATTGGAGAGGAGAAAATTCTGGGTGCCTTGGGGCCAGAGATAGTACAAGTTACATCTGAGAAAATCCGTTTGATTAAGGATAATTTACTTGTTGCTCAGAGTCGCCAGAAGAGTTACGCTGATAGTAGAAGACGTGAGTTAGAGTTTGAAGTAGGAGATCATGTATTTCTCAAAGTGTCACCTTGGAAAGGAGTAATGCGTTTTGGGAAGAAGGGCAAGCTTAGCCCTAGATTTATTGGGCCGTTCGAGATCTTGCGGAGGATTGGACCAGTCGCTTACCAGGTTGCCTTACCTCCAAGTTTGTCACGAGTGCATGATGTGTTTCATGTGTCAACATTGAGGAAATACGTACCAGATCCATCTCATGTCATCCATTATGAACCTGTAGAGATTCGGGAGGATCTTTCATACGAGGAATACCCGGTAGAGATTCTAGATCGCAAGGAGCAAATTTTACGCACAAAAACTATTAAATTAGTTAAGGTGCGTTGGCGTAACCATTCAAAGGAAGAAGCCACTTGGGAACTCGAGGATGCTATGCGCGAAAAGCACCCTCAGCTTTTTGACTTTTAAGGTACGTTATATTCCGAGGACGGAATTCTTTTAAGGTGGGGAGAATGTAATACCCCAATATTTTTTTATGCTATATTATTACTTTAAAATAATTAAATAACTAAATAAGCAAGTTTGTGGTCTTTTTGCAATATTATGAAAGTTTTGGTGCCTTTTGAATAAGTGGATAAAGTTCAGGGGGGTTTTGTGTAAATTGCCAATTAGGGCTTTAATATAAATAGTCCTTCTTTCTCTTCCAGCCTCCCTTTTTCTTCCCTGTTCGCTGCCTCTCCCATTCCCTTCTCCATTTTCAGCCCTAAATTGCTCGTTCCTTTGGAAAAGATTGACGTATTCGAGTAGCGTAGCTTGGGAGGATTGTGTTTTCGTCGATTCACTAGTTGAAAGTAAGGGATTTTACCTGTCTTTGCTGTGGCAAGGGTTTTGATTTCGCGTTTTGAACAGTTTTTGCATCTGCCATGATTGTGAATACTTCAAACTTTTGTTCACAGTGTTGTGTTGGTCCATATGCCTTTCTATGCATTTTCTAATTATAGTAATCTTGAGAATTTGATGGCTGGCAGTTTGCTCCATTGTGGAGTAGTAGAAATTCATTTGCAAAAAACTCACCCCATAACATGTTAATGCTTTCCTATTCAGGGATGTAGATTGTTGATGGGCATGCCTTTTAATTTCTGTGTTTTTCTATTTCGCCACCATCACTCCCTAAAGCATTTGATATTCACACAAATGGAGACTAGGGTTCATTTCTTTGGCTTTTCTTTCTCTATATTCCAAGCACCTTTTTCATGCACTAATCTGGTGGATTCATGTCTAGATGTTAGTGAATTTTCCAAAAGATTTCCTTAGTGACATATTCGATTAGGTAAGAGTTTGGGTGGGTCTTCTTTATTTTACTCGTTGCCCGGCTCATACTATTTTTTTACAACAATTCCGTGGTGCCTTAATTCTAATGATACAGGTGCTTTTGGTTCAAAACCATATTTTGTTTTCCTTTGAAATCTTGGAGAGCTTTCATGGCTCTGTTTTTCTATTTCCAGCTTTCAGACCATTGTTCAGTCATTTTCTAGTTTGAAGACTATTGCTTTGTCCTTGTTCAGCTGGTGAACTATTGCCCTATCCTTGTTCCGGCTAGTTGGTAGACTATTTATGTGTCCTTCATTTGGTAGTCTACTTCGGTGTCTTTTTCATTTCGTGTCACATGGACTTTACCGGCTGTAATTTATTGCTTGATTCTCCTTCATTTCATATGACTTGGATGATCAGCTGATTTCTAAGGCGTGCGTCAATGACATGGTCATCTAGGAAAAGTTTTTGGGGGACTTGTTCACATGTCGTATTGATTTCGCGTCCTCTCTTTTGTCATTTCCTTTTGGATAAAATTGTTATACATTTTTATGTGTCGCTTACACATCAAAGTAATCCACTCGCTCTTGGCATATATTGAATCCGTACATTTATGGGCATTGATTTGAAATTTATGTTGACTATGTTTGAACAACTCTCAAGTTTGAGAGGGTCCTTTGGACACACGTTTGATTATATGCTGGCGATTAATAGATGCTTAGCATGCTACCGGTAGCACATGTTTGATGTTTGTACGTTTGGTTCGACGTTTGGGTCTTATGACCAACATAGTCATCGTATACTTTTGTTGTGTAGCATTCCCGGCATATTATTTATATGTTTAAGGTTAATGCTTAATCACGTTTGTTTCGGCATTTGATATAAGAATTTTGTTTGCCCATTCCATCAAGTATTGTCGTTTAACTCTGTTACTTTTGCTTTGATATCTTGTCGTTTTGCACCTTACTGAGCTATTCGAGCTCACCCTTTCACTCTTCCTTGCCCCTTGCCACAGGTCATTAAAGTGACTAAGGATCCGTGTGACGGCATTGGAGCTTTGAGAGTCCTTTGTAGTTAATTAGATTTCAGTTTGTTTTGAGAACTTTACCCGAATGTGGGTAATTTGATAGAATTGATTTTAGGTGATTTGTTTAGCCGCTGCGTTTAGTAGATGGTTTTGTAAGGGATTATTCAGAGAATGAATTGTTTTAGATTTCTGTTCTATGGAGATATTTTATTTCAAAGGATTTAGTTGCTCTGTCTATATCACTGTCACCATAGTTATAGCGGTATCTTCAGGAACTTTGATTACAGTCACGGCTTCCGTTTTCGGGGCGTGACAAGGTTGGTATCAGAGCTTAGGTTTGTGATTCTGTAGACTCGTGTGAGCCTAGGTTAAATAGTTGTGAACTAAATGTACGACAAAATTCGTCTCTTTCTACTACCATTTTTTTATTTAGCGTGTTTCCTTCGTACATTTGTAGGCTCATACAGTTTCATTTGGTGTGTTAGGATAACTATGCCTCCTAGACGCGCTACTCGTGACACCAACGGTCTTCACAATCCACCAACGGATGGTGGAGTTGCTGACGCTATTGTACAAGGATTTCAGAACTTGGCGAACTTAATAGCCGGAGGTGGCGGGATACCGATGAATCGAGATCAAAATCAAAACCAAGGGCAAAATGATGGAATTAGAACTGGAGATGTTGAAAAATTTAAGAAGTTAGTGCCCGCTTTTAAGGGGGAACCCGATCCAGAGAAGGCTGAGGCGTGGGTGAACCAAAATGAGAAGGTATTTGACCTTTGGAACAGTAGTGATGAACAGAAGGTGGCATATGCGGTTTTCATGCTAGAAGATGAAGCTGACCATTGGTGGAAAATGGTCAAACGCACGCAGAGGATCAGTGCTAATCATCCCATGACTTGGGAGCGATTTAAAACTATT
Organism: Escallonia rubra; assembly: GCA_033065855.1. NCBI lineage: Eukaryota > Viridiplantae > Streptophyta > Magnoliopsida > Escalloniales > Escalloniaceae > Escallonia > Escallonia rubra. The sequence continues at coordinate 7,659 of JAVXUO010001083.1, read as the reverse complement.
TTCTTTGAGAAATACTTTCCTCAGAATGTAAAAGATCAGAAGGAAGAAGAATTTTTGAAGTTGGTACAGGACGATATGACAGTGGCACAATATGAGGCGAAGTTCACCTCATTATCAAGATATGCCCCGCATCTGGTTGATACTGAGAATCGTAAAGCAAGAAGGTTTGAGAAAGGATTAAGGCGCGGCATTAAGAACAGGTTGTTGGCACTAAAGCTTCCGACTTATGCTAAGGTGGTGGAACGGGCTGAAATTTTAGAGGCAGACTATGAAGAGTTTCAGAAAGAGAAGGAGGAACAGAGGCATAAGAGAGGCCGTGCAGAAACTTCAGACAAGAACAAGGGTAGCGGTCAGAACAAGAAGAAATCAACTTTACAAGAAGGCGTGCGATCGACTCGAAGGCTTCCAAAGATTTGCGATACCTGCGGCAAAGAGCATGGGGATAAGCCATGCCATCGTTTAACAAATTCTTGCTTCAACTGTGGGAAGGTGGGACATTATGCTGTGGAATGCCCGTATCCAAAGAAAGAGAGACCAGGGGAGAAGACTTATAACACGCAAGCTCAGGGTGGGACCAAGCCATCTACAGGGGATCATAGGCCGAGAGTTCAAGGCCGTGCTTATGCCTTGACTGCCAGAGATGCCACAGCTTCCAATGACGTGGTAGCAGGTACAATTCAGATCGGTTCTTATTCATTCCATGCATTATTAGACCCTGGATCCACACATTCATCTCTTCTCTTGCGTGTAAATTGGATTTAGAACCACAACCCTTAGAATTTGATTTGATGATTGATACCCCGGTGGGGAAATCTATTCTAGTATCTACGGTGTACAAGTCTTGTGTGGTTCACATTGAGCATAGAGAGTTACCGGTTGACCTTATAGCTATGGATATCCGGGATTTTGACGTTATTCTTGGCATGGATTGGTTGTCTTCTTATCATGCCTCATTGGATTGTTAGGCCAAAGAAGTGCATTTCCAGATTCCCGGTCAATCTAAGTTTAAGTTTAAAGGTTCTACTTCTATTACTTCTTCTTGTCTTATTTCTGCCTTACGGGCTAGACGACTACTCAGGAAGGGGTGTCAGGGATTTTTAGCTCACATTGTGGATACCCGTATAGCTAATCAGAACTTGTTAGATATTCCCGTCGTTAGTGAATTTTCAGACGTGTTTCCAGAAGAGCTTCCTGATCTTCCTCCGAACCGTGAAGTCGAGTTTATTATAGATCTTGTACCAGGAGTTGCTCCGATTTCTAAGGCTCCCTACCGTATGGCTCCTGCCGAGCTCAAAGAGCTTAAGGTGCAACTTCAAGAATTGCTTGAGAAAGGCTTCATTCGCCCAAGCGTCTCTCCTTGGGGTGCTCCTGTTTTATTTGTAAAGAAGAAAGATGGAACAATGAGGTTGTGCATTGATTATAGGGAGTTGAACCGTGTCACAATTCGTAATAAGTACCCTTTGCCACGGATTGATGACTTGTTTGACCAACTACAAGGAGCTGAATATTTTTCCAAGATTGATCTGAGGTCAGGTTACCACCAATTGAGGGTTAGGAGGGAAGATATACCCAAGACTGCCTTTCGAACAAGATATGGACACTATGAGTTTGTAGTGATGCCGTTTGGATTGACAAATGCACCTGCAGCGTTTATGGACTTGATGAATCGGGTGTTTAAGAAATACTTGGACCAATTTGTCATAGTATTTATCGATGACATACTGATTTACTCCAAAAGCAAGGAAGAGCATGAGCAACATTTACGTATAGTGCTGCAGATTTTGCGGGAGGAGAAACTTTATGCCAAGTTCAAGAAATGTGAATTTTGGCTTGAGAAAGTTGTGTTTCTAGGGCATGTGGTGTCTAAAGATGGGATCTCGGTGGATCCATCTAAGGTAGAAGCAGTATGGAATTGGGAAAAACCAAGGACAGTTAGAGAAGTTCGTAGTTTCCTTGGTTTGGCTGGCTATTATCGCAGGTTTGTTGAGGGATTTTCAAAGCTTGCTACCCCATTAACTCGGTTGACTCGGAAAAAGGTTAAGTTTGAGTGGTCAGAGGAGTGTGATCATAGTTTTCTGGAGCTAAAGAAAAGACTGGTTTCAGCTCCTGTTCTTTCTCTACCTTCAGGGACCGGAGGATTTGTGATATACAGCGATGCTTCACAGAAAGGTCTGGGATGTGTGTTAATGCAACATGGACATGTTATTGCTTATGGCTCGCGGCAACTCAAAACGTATGAAATGAATTATCCAACACATGACTTGGAGTTAGCTGCCGTGGTTTTTGCATTAAAAATTTGGAGGCACTATCTCTATGGTGAGACGTGTGAGATATACACGGATCATAAGAGCCTTAAGTTTTTATTCACACAGAAGGAGTTGAATATGCGGCAACGTCGATGGTTAGAATTACTTAAGGATTACGACTGCAAGATTTTATATCATCCAGGGAAGGCCAATGTGGTTGCTGATGCTCTCAGTAGAAAGAATACTGGTACATTTGCAGCTCTTTTGACTACACAAAAGGAAATTCTTGTGGATCTTGAAAGTTTGGGTGTGGATGTTCTGGTTCCCGGGTCTGGGAATTATTTTGGTAGTTTAATGGCGCAACCTACCTTGATCGAAAGGATTAAACAAGCTCAAACTGAAGATTCAAAGTTAATTAAGATCAGAGAACAAGTTAGAGCAGGTCAACAGCCAGAGTTCAGGATTGATGCTGAGGGGGCATTACGCTTGGAACCAGACTGTGTGTTCCTTCTGATGTAAGGTTAAAGGAGGAAATAATACATGATGAGCATAGTTCAGGCTTCACATTACATCCAGGTAGTACTAAGATGTATCGGGATTTACGAGACGTGTTTTGGTGGAACGATATGAAAAGAGAGATAGCAGACTTCGTAGCTCGCTGTCTTATTTGTCAGCAGGTTAAAGTGGAACATCAACGGCCAAGTGGACCTTTGCAACCACTTACCATTCCTCAGTGGAAGTGGGAACATATTGCTATGGACTTCGTGTCTGGTTTGCCTAGGACAAGGCAAGGTCATGATTCAATTTGGGTGATAATCGATCGTCTGACTAAGTCAGCGCATTTTATCCCGGTTAAAGTTACCTATAGCTTAGAGATTTTAGCTATACTCGAGGTTCAGGAGATTGCTCGACTACACGGCGTGCCCGTTTCAATAGTTTCGGATAGGGATGCACGTTTTACATCGAGGTTCTGGCGTAGTTTGCAAGATGCTTTGGGTACGCGACTTAACCTTAGTACAGCTTATCATCCTCAAAGTGATGGACAGTCAGAGAGGACTATTCAAATTCTAGAGGACATGCTTAGGGCTTGCTCACTAAACTTTAAAAGTAACTGGGGTGATCATCTGCCACTTGTTGAGTTTGCATATAACAATAGCTTCCAGGCTAGTATTGGTATGGCACCCTTTGAAGCTTTGTATGGTCGAAGGTGTAGAACACCAATTTGCTGGTATGAGATTGGAGAGGAGAAAATTCTGGGTGCCTTGGGGCCAGAGATAGTACAAGTTACATCTGAGAAAATCCGTTTGATTAAGGATAATTTACTTGTTGCTCAGAGTCGCCAGAAGAGTTACGCTGATAGTAGAAGACGTGAGTTAGAGTTTGAAGTAGGAGATCATGTATTTCTCAAAGTGTCACCTTGGAAAGGAGTAATGCGTTTTGGGAAGAAGGGCAAGCTTAGCCCTAGATTTATTGGGCCGTTCGAGATCTTGCGGAGGATTGGACCAGTCGCTTACCAGGTTGCCTTACCTCCAAGTTTGTCACGAGTGCATGATGTGTTTCATGTGTCAACATTGAGGAAATACGTACCAGATCCATCTCATGTCATCCATTATGAACCTGTAGAGATTCGGGAGGATCTTTCATACGAGGAATACCCGGTAGAGATTCTAGATCGCAAGGAGCAAATTTTACGCACAAAAACTATTAAATTAGTTAAGGTGCGTTGGCGTAACCATTCAAAGGAAGAAGCCACTTGGGAACTCGAGGATGCTATGCGCGAAAAGCACCCTCAGCTTTTTGACTTTTAAGGTACGTTATATTCCGAGGACGGAATTCTTTTAAGGTGGGGAGAATGTAATACCCCAATATTTTTTTATGCTATATTATTACTTTAAAATAATTAAATAACTAAATAAGCAAGTTTGTGGTCTTTTTGCAATATTATGAAAGTTTTGGTGCCTTTTGAATAAGTGGATAAAGTTCAGGGGGGTTTTGTGTAAATTGCCAATTAGGGCTTTAATATAAATAGTCCTTCTTTCTCTTCCAGCCTCCCTTTTTCTTCCCTGTTCGCTGCCTCTCCCATTCCCTTCTCCATTTTCAGCCCTAAATTGCCCGTTCCTTTGGAAAAGATTGAAGTATTCGAGTAGCGTAGCTTGGGAGGATTGTGTTTTCGTCGATTCATTAGTTGAAAGTAAGGGATTTTACCTCTCTTTGCTGTGGCGAGGGTGTTGATTTCGCTTTTTGAACGGTTTTTGCATTTGCCATGATTGTGAATACTTCAAACTTTTGTTCACAGTGTTGTGTTGGTCCATATGCCTTTCTATGCATTTTCTAATTATATTAATCTTGAGAATTTGATGGCTGGCAGTTTGCTCCATTGTGGAGTAGTAGAAATTCATTTGCAAAAAACTCACCCCATAACATGTTAATGCTTTCCTATTCAGGGATGTAGATTGTTGATGGGCATGCCTTTTAATTTCTGTGTTTTTCTATTTCGCCACCATCACTCCCTAAAGCATTTGATATTCACACAAATGGAGACTAGGGTTCATTTCTTTGGCTTTTCTTTCTCTATATTCCAAGCACCTTTTTCATGCACTAATCTGGTGGATTCATGTCTAGATGTTAGTGAATTTTCCAAAAGATTTCCTTAGTGACATATTCGATTAGGTAAGAGTTTGGGTGGGTCTTCTTTATTTTACTCGTTGCCCGGCTCATACTATTTTTTTACAACAATTCCGTGGTGCCTTAATTCTAATGATACAGGTGCTTTTGGTTCAAAACCATATTTTGTTTTCCTTTGAAATCTTGGAGAGCTTTCATGGCTCTGTTTTTCTATTTCCAGCTTTCAGACCATTGTTCAGTCATTTTCTAGTTTGAAGACTATTGCTTTGTCCTTGTTCAGCTGGTGAACTATTGCCCTATCCTTGTTCCGGCTAGTTGGTAGACTATTTATGTGTCCTTCATTTGGTAGTCTACTTCGGTGTCTTTTTCATTTCGTGTCACATGGACTTTACCGGCTGTAATTTATTGCTTGATTCTCCTTCATTTCATATGACTTGGATGATCAGCTGATTTCTAAGGCGTGCGTCAATGACATGGTCATCTAGGAAAAGTTTTTGGGGGACTTGTTCACATGTCGTATTGATTTCGCGTCCTCTCTTTTGTCATTTCCTTTTGGATAAAATTGTTATACATTTTTATGTGTCGCTTACACATCAAAGTAATCCACTCGCTCTTGGCATATATTGAATCCGTACATTTATGGGCATTGATTTGAAATTTATGTTGACTATGTTTGAACAACTCTCAAATTTGAGAGGGTCCTTTGGACACACGTTTGATTATATGCTGGCGATTAATAGATGCTTAGCATGCTACCGGTAGCACATGTTTGATGTTTGTACGTTTGGTTCGACGTTTGGGTCTTATGACCAACATAGTCATCGTATACTTTTGTTGTGTAGCATTCCCGGCATATTATTTATATGTTTAAGGTTAATGCTTAATCACGTTTGTTTCGGCATTTGATATAAGAATTTTGTTTGCCCATTCCATCAAGTATTGTCGTTTAACTCTGTTACTTTTGCTTTGATATCTTGTCGTTTTGCACCTTACTGAGCTATTCGAGCTCACCCTTTCACTCTTCCTTGCCCCTTGCCACAGGTCATTAAAGTGACTAAGGATCCGTGTGACGGCATTGGAGCTTTGAGAGTCCTTTGTAGTTAATTAGATTTCAGTTTGTTTTGAGAACTTTACCCGAATGTGGGTAATTTGATAGAATTGATTTTAGGTGATTTGTTTAGCCGCTGCGTTTAGTAGATGGTTTTGTAAGGGATTATTCAGAGAATGAATTGTTTTAGATTTCTGTTCTATGGAGATATTTTATTTCAAAGGATTTAGTTGCTCTGTCTATATCACTGTCACCATAGTTATAGCGGTATCTTCAGGAACTTTGATTACAGTCACGGCTTCCGTTTTCGGGGCGTGACAACTCAAAAGATATGTTAAGATTCTCTCCACTCGTGTTTCCCTAGGCTACTATCGCCAACTAAATCGACAAAATTTGTCAGATTGACCATATCATTGAGACACCTGAAGGAGATGTCATGGTTTCAGGTCAACCAGACGCGCTCTTCACCAAGGTTAAAAAATCCTTCATTCTGGCAGCTCTAGTCAAAGTGCTAGATATTCTTGTTCTTCTATTCCTAGTCAAAATTTTCAATCTTTTCAATCTTTTCAGCTTGTTTGTTGACATAAAAGGCCGGGCAGCTCCAAGGAGAGTAACTTTTTCGAATGAGCCTTTTATCTAATAAATCTTGTATTTCCTTCTTGCAATGATTAAGGAGTTCTTGACTCATTTGAATAGGGCGAGCCTTGGTGGGAATATCTCTTTCATTGAAATCGGGTTCATAGGGAAGATTAATAATACATATATATATATACATACATATATATATAATACATACATACATACATATATATATATATATATATATGTATATATATATATATATATATATATACATACATATATATATATATGTATATATGTATATATGTACATACATACATATATATATATATACATACATATATATATATATATATATATATATATGTATGTATATATATATATATACATATATATATGTATATACATACATACATATATGTATGTATATACATACATACATATATATATGTATATACATACATACATATATGATGCCAAGGAAAGTGGGTTCGTACTTACGTGGAGGTGCCACAAGGTTGGATTAAGTCAGCTTCCAAGTATGTTGAAGTGAGACACAGCAAGGGTGGAACAAGGGCAAAGACCAAGGGCTTCCCAGACAGCTCGAGGGTGGCAGTGTTGCGAGGGCGATAGCGCGAGATGAATACTTATATATGTATGTATGTATATATATATACATATATATCTATATATGTATATATATATATATATATATACATATATATATATGTATGTATATACATACATACATATATATATGTATATACATACATACATATATGATGCCAAGGAAAGTGGGTTCGTACTTACGTGGAGGTGCCACAAAGGCTGCAGTCCGAGTCAGCTTCCAAGTATGTTGAAGTGAGACACAGCAAGGGTGGAACAAGGGCAAAGACCAAGGGCTTCCCAGACAGAACTCGAGGGTGGCAGTGCTGCGAGGGCGATAGCGCGAGATGAATACACGATGACAGTCACAGTCCGATGCTTAGGTCCAAAGTCAGGGTCCTGTATGTTTCTCTCTCTAGGATTCTAGAGTGAGAAAGTGAAAATGTGAGAGTGAAGAAGAAGTCCAACCGTTATGTCCTCCGTCCAAATGAATTCTCAAGACCTTTATTTATAGAGATTGAGATGATGATGTCATAAACCGACACGTGGCGC
>JAVXUO010000726.1:0-14356 GCA_033065855.1 Escallonia rubra | reverse complement strand
CTGTAACCAATGCAGTCGACTATAATCCCTCTAATATAGCCGTTGGAGTTTTGTCCTCATAGCCGTTGGAACTGAATTTTGAACAATGCAGTCGACTGCATAGCCTATCGGCTGCCTCACGGAACCCCCTTTCCTATTTTGGACATAACTTTCTCTAGAAAAATCGGATTAAGGTGCCGTTTTTTGCGTTGGAAAGCTAATGAAAGTTTTATCAAGATAGGAAAAGATTAGCACCAAAAATAGTTTTGAGAAAATCTGAGTAAGTTCCAAAGTTCACTCATTTCAAGAACCACGCTTGTGTGAATGATTATGAACTCACATGCAATGCACAAGGTGTCCTAAGGTCTTTTTAGGTCATAGTCATCAATCCAAGCATCAAACCAAGACTAGGTACATAATATGAAAGATCAATTATAATCGATAGTAACTTAGCCTATGCATTCTTTCTTCTTGCTCTTTGACATTGGACTTGATGAAGCTTCCATAGCATGTCACCATAGCTTTAAGCTTCTTTGGCTTTAATCCATCTATCCAACTTCTCAAATGTGTCTTCATGAGTGTGCATGTATATACCTACTAAGAATACACTCAAAGCACACATTAGAACATAATCAATGTGTAGTTATCATCAAAACAAGATGTAAGCCTAGGTTATCCAACCATAGGGCTAACACAAACCTTCCAATATCTTTTTGGGGGGATGCCTTTTTGACTGCAGCCTATATATTTAATCGTGTGCCTTCACAGTCAGTCAAATCCACCCCTTATGAGCTTTGGAATGGCCAAAAGCCAAATTTGGATAACTTGCGCCCATGGGGTTCATCAGGTTATGTTCACAGTACTTCTCATAAGTATGGGAAACTAGGGCCTAGAGCAAAGAAGAGTATCTTTCTAAGGTATTCTGAAAACTCTAAAGGCTATGTGATGTATGGTGAACATCCAAATGGTGGAAGGACTGAAATAGAGTCTCATGATGTCGATTTCATAGAGAATGATTTTCCTAACATTAGAGACCTGAGTAAGAATCTTGACCTCTATGAGTTAGAGGAGGTTGAACCCACTTTACCATCTCCAAGCGAAGGTGGGGAATTAGTTCCTCATCCGGTTGTCGCTGAAGATAGTGTAAGTGACCTTCAACCTAGTGGGAGTATCCCAAACAGTGGGAGCACACCACAAGGACCATTAGGTCAACAAGATTCTCAACTGCGTAGAGGTGCACGAGGAAGAGTTCCACGTCGTCGTTTTGAGATTGACGGAGAAATTCTTATGTGCACTCCAAATGATGAAGACGAGCCTACTTCTGTGGAAGAAGCCTTATCTTCATCTGCTAGTAATAAGTGGATGGCTGTAATGAAGGATGAGTTGAGCTCAATGGAAAAGAATCAGTTCTGGGAGTTGATTGACCTTCCGTAAGAGTGCAAGACTATTGGAAACAAATAGGTTTTTAAAAGTCAAGCGCAAGGCAAATGGGTCAATTGACAAGTATAAGGCACGTCTTGTGGCGAAAGGCTATACCCAACTGCGGGGTGTGGACTATGAAGACACTTTCTCCCCAGTGGTGAGATTTGCTTCAATTCGCCTGATCCTAGCTATTGTCGCCCAGCAGGATTTAGAACCTTTTCTTATGGATGTTAAGACTGCGTTTCTCAATGGAGAACTAGACGAAGAGATTTATAAGGCTCAACCCGAGGGTTTTGAAGTCAAAGGACATGAGCGCAAAGTTTGCCATCTCAAACGTTCTATATATGGTCTCAAACAATCGTCTAGGCAGTGGTACTTTAGGTTTCATCATGCCATTACCTCTATAGGTTTTGAAATGATTGAACAAGACCATTGCGTTTACGTAAAACGATCCAAGAAAAATATTCTAATCATTTCTTTGAATGTGGATGACATTCTTTTAGCTGGGAATGACATGAGTTCCATTGTCGCCACTAAGCAGTGGTTGTCCTTAACTTTTGAGATGAAGGACATGGGAGAAGCTAATTATGTGGTCGGGGTTAAAATCGTACGTGATCGTTCAAAGAGACTTCTCAGTTTGTCTCAAGAGACATACATCAAGAAAGTCATTGAACGATTTCGTATGCATAACTCAAAACCCATAGACACTCCAATGGACAAGGCGTGTACTTTAACAACAGACCAATGCCCAAAGAATGATGAGGAAAAGAATCGGATGTCCAAGGTGCCTTACGCGGCTGCAGTAGGAAGTCTGATGCACGCTATGTTGTGTACGCGTCCAGACATCTGCTACGCCGTTGGACTGGTGAGTCGTTATGAGAGTAATCCTGGACCCGCTCATTGGAATGCGGTAAAGAGGATCCTACGATACCTGCGTGGAACCGCTGATCTTGTCATGTGTTATCATGGTGGAGACTTGAGACTGAGAGCATACAGTGATGCTGATTGGGGCGCTGATAGAGATGAGCGCATATCCACTTCAGGTGGAGCTATCTCTTGGTACAGCAAGAAAAAGTCTTGCATCGCCCTATCCACGATGGAGTTGGAGTATGTTGTTTGTTCAGCAGCAGTCCAGGAAGCTGTTTGATTGAGGTCATTTTTACAGGCTCTAGGGGTTATAGCTCATGTAGATGAGGCTGTCGCTGTTCACTGTGATAATACAGCTGCCCTAGATTTTTTAAAGGACCCCAAATATCATAGGAAGGCCAAACACATAGGCCTTCGTTATCACTTCATTAGAACTTTAGTTGCGCAATGAGAGGTGTCCATGAAGCATATACCTACTGGCAGAATGGTGGCTGATCCTTTGACCAAGCCTATTGCTAGAGATGTTTTCCTTTCTCACATTAGGAGTATGGGACTCCGTAGGTTTTGATATGTTTATGACATCTTATGTACTTGACATTTATTATATTAAATTTTCGTTCCTTGATTTGAGTATATTTGGAATGAATGGATAATCTTTGTGATTACATATACATCCTTATTGAGAGTGTCACCAGGCTCGAATTGACCCACTCACACGGGTAATTCACCTTGGCACTAAGATAGCGAGCAAGATGAGACATAATTGTCTTAGGCGCCAAGAGGGCGAACACTACAAGAAAATAGGCTTTTAGCGACGGGGAAATCCGTCGCTAAAAGCCCAAAATCCGTCGCTAAAAGAATTAGCGACGGATTCACCGTCGCTAAATATCCCTCGTATAAAAGCCCGTCACTAATAGTTTAGCGACGGAATTTTTAAATCCGTCGCTAAATATGTCATTTTTACCGACGGATTTATTTTTCATTAGCGACGGATATTCCGTCGCGAATTATATTTTTAGAATTTTAATTTATTTTCTTTTTTGTCAAATTAGCGACGGATTTGATATTTTCGCGACGGAATATTCTGTCGCTAAAAACTTATTTAGCGACGGAATATTCCGTCGCTACATAACTGATTGTAGGAATACTTTAGCGACGGAATAAATCCGTCGCCAAAAGTCAAAATTTTTTTTGAATTTTTTTTTATTTTTCAATTACCCAGACCTGTAATACAATTTTCAATTCTCAACAACAACGCGCAATAATCAATACAGAAAGAAATATATATAATCAATTATAAAAAATATTTATTATAAAAAAAACTCATACATGTACAAGCCGGGAACCGGATATAGCCGGTTAGGATAGGGGAGAAGAATACAAGCCGGGCGCGGGGGGCGGGGGGGGGGGAAGCTAGGAACGGGCACGGGAAGGGGCTCATCAGGGGTTCCCGAGTCCCGGATCTGGATCTTGCTGATCCGGGGCAGGGGCGGCCGATCCAGCAGTGCCCTGCTCCCTGATCATCCGGCACACCACTGTAGCAATGCGCTGGATCTCCTCGTCGTCCAACTGAGGCCGAGGAGCCGGTGTCTGTGGAGGGGCAGCAGGGGGTGAGGACGCTCCTATCACGGCACGAGCAGTCGTGCTAGGCAGGCCGCGTATGCGGCCTTTCGGCCGATTCACGACCTCCGGCGTATCCAGCCATCGCTTCAACCCCCCAGTACTCGCAGCCGTACTAGTGGACGCTGATGGCTGTCCGGACTGCTGCTCGGACCCCCTTAGCTGTTCATACGAGGCCTGCAAAAATAGTGGTTTAACGATATGTTAGGGCATTAATTAACGAAACAGACATTGAGGATAGAAAGAAAAAACATTAACTTAAATAAATTGACTCACATCGATCCGCCGGGCAATATCTGAAATATAGTCGCCCGCCCGGTGCGTCTCGTCCTTGTCCTTCTTCCGCACGTGCGTCTGAGTATAGGTCAGAGCTATGACCTCATCCTCCTCCAGATCCGGGTGCTCGACCGCGTTCATGTGTCGGACGATGTCGTGTGGCACCGACCCCCCCGTGTGCGTCGGATCTCTGTTCTGTCTGTTCTCAGCCCCGCTCTTACTCTTGGCGTCCCAACCTGGATCCGCAGCCCACCGATCTATCATCTCCCCCCATACACGGTGAGATATCCAATGTGGGGGATATCTCGTCATGTCCGTCATCGGGGCACCCGCGGGCAGCGCCTTCTTCGCCCGGTCCCGTGCATCGTGGAGCCATCGGCGGTAATTCTTGCCGATGTAGGCAAAGAAAGCCTGCTGCCCCAGTACCTGCTGCTGAGGCGTGTCAAACGTGAACCCCTCCTGTAAGGCATTCAATAACACAAATTAACAACATAAAACAAACTGTAATTTAACATTTACTAACGCTGAAAAAAATACTTCACCGTACCAGCCACTCCTCCCATAGGGCCTCCCTCGCAGCGGCATCCCAGTCCTTCCAGTACAGGCGTGGCTCGAAGAATCGGCCCTTCACAAGAACGCCGATCTTCGTCCTCGCCATATTCTCCAGGATCCTGCCAAAGAAGTAATTAAATTAATTAATACAGTTCAAATATAAATTAACACCCAAAAATTTTAAACATAAGGCATGAGGTGATATTTTTAGTACTTACAGGCCCTCCTGCGTGAGCGTAACTCTCTGTTTACGCTGGGGGTCGATGCGTACCCCGCGTGTCGGACCACGGCCTCGTCGAGATCCTACAAAACACAGACATTAATACAGTTCAAATATAAGGCTAGCGAAAATGTACGAAACACCGTTATCAACTATACCTGAGGTAGAACCCACGGAAGATGGAGAATGCACGCGCGTGTGGGATGAATCTGCGTCGGGCTGGGGCGACGGCTCGAGCTGGGGCTGGGGCGACGGCTGGGGCTGGGTCGACAGCAATGGCTGGGGCGACGGTGACGGCGACGGCTGGGGCTGGGCCCCCAATGGCTGTCCGCGATCACTCTGTGCCTCGTCATCAGTAGGCAATGACGAGGTGGGACTAACCGGGGAGGAAGCAGCTCGGCGTCCAGCCCGGCCACGAATAGCCCGTATCCTATCCATATCTGACTTCATATAGATTATATACAAAGACATTAACACGTGAAAAACAATAATTTAGGCATAAATCATCATCGGCACTATATATATATATATATATATGAACGGATGTGCAAAAACACATCAATAAACACCAAGTTCTAAAATGTTACTACATTTTTCCCGTGATGTTACAACATTACAAGTCAATCATTTTCAGTTTGCGAATCATCTTCATCACTTTCCTCGTCGCCCTCTTCTTCGTGGGACTCGTCGTCCTCTTCATCTTCTAATTCATCCTCTTCATCAGTAGACTCGGTCACATCATCTCCAACACTTTCAACATCTTCCGCGTCATCATCTACGACTTCTTCTCCCACAAGAAGTGTTGTTGGAAGAGGAAGATCGTCCTCCTCGTTGTTGACCTCAACAGGGAACAAGACACGTGGTTGGTCGGCTTGAAAGGAGTCTAGCTCACTGTCATATGTCACGGGCAATTTCTTGGACTTGATAGTTGTATACCAATGAGATTTGGGATTGGCGACGTCCTCCGCGTAAAAGACTTGTACAGCTTGACTAGCAAACACAAAGGGCTCGTCTGATGCAAGTCTTGACTTGACATTGACATCTACAATCCCTTGAGAGCTAACACGGATTCCTCTACTGCATGTGACATCGAACCACGTACACTTGAACATTACCAGGCGGTTTTGGGAACCCAGATATGTTAGCTCAACAATCTCATCTAGCTCTCCGTAAAAATCCATGCAATTCTCGGCATAACAGTCGCCGTTGACCAAGACTCCACTGTTTTGGGTTTGTTTTGTTCGGTCATCATCTTTTACGTTAAACCTAAACCCGTTGATGATATAGCCTCCGTAACAGGATGTTTGTTTGTTAGGGCCTTCGGCTAGTAATTTCAAGCAGGAGGCCACTGGTCTATCCATTGACTGAACCTATTGTAGATGACGGTAAAAATTAAGGATAAATCAGTATACTAATTGGCCACAGAACTGTATATAACACATAATATAATTTCGTTAAATAATCTTACACGGATTTTGAACCACTGTACAAATTGTGATTTCCGATGAGATTCAAGTCCAGCGGGATCAGTGATTAAAGATTCCGCATCGAACTCACTGCAAACCAATATGCATTTAACTCGCTTAACACACACTTTCAATTATGTACAGCAATGTAAGTGAATTAAGACTTTAACTTACTCAACGAATGCCGAAACTTCATCGCAATTTAGAAGGGCATATATTGTTGCAGCACTGTACTCTTCATCTGTTAGCCATCGAGTATACGTTCGGCCGAACGGACTACCTGACTGCTTGAATATTGACAATTGCCCTTCCAAATTTGTGCTTGCTCCGGGATCATTTCGGCCTAGTTGATTTAACCTTGTACCAACATCAGGCCCGAAATATTGACTACAAAAGTTTACAAGTTCTTCCATTACGTAAGCCTCCGCAATTGAGCCCTCAACCCGAGCCTTATTACGGACTTTTTTCTTTAAATGGAACATGAACCTAGAAGTTTAGCGAATCGAGTTAGGTGGAATATCAATGATAACAGATGTCGCATTAAGTGTAAACGAACAACTGTAACAATTTAAGGATTACCTCTCGAAGGGATACATCCACCGATATTGCACGGGTCCACCCATCTTAGCTTCATATGCCAAGTGAACAGGCAGATGCTCCATTGAATCAAAGAACGAAGGTGGGAAGATTTTCTCCAGCTTGCAAATCGTCACCACAATGTTCTTCTCAAGCACTTCCATGTTACTCACCCGGATCGTAGAAGAGCATATATCTCGAAAGAAATGAGATAATTCAGTCAAAGTCTCGCAAACAACCCGTGGCAACAGTCCCCGGAAGGCAATAGGAATGAATCTCTCCATGAATACGTGGCAGTCGTGACTCTTCATCCCTTGGAACTTGCATTCCGATACATTGCAACAACGAGATATGTTGGACGCAAACCCATCCGGAAGCTTCAAATTCTTAACCCACTGACAGACCTTCTCCACTTGTTTCTTGTCTAGACAGTAAGGTGCTTTCGGAAGTATGGTCCTCCCACTGACTGTCCGAGGATGCAATTCACGGCGTACACCCAACTGTTGTAGATCCCTTCTCGCTTTAAGGTGATCTTTCGATTTGCCCTTGACATTCATCACTGTGTTGAACACATTATCAAAAACGTTCTTCTCAATATGCATCACATCCATGTTGTTTCGGATAACGAGCGTCCTCCAGTAGGCTAACTCCCAGAAGATACAAAATTTTCTCCAGTTGTGCTCTTTCCCGAACCCTGCAATCTTCTGATCCGGCACACCCTTACCGTGTGGTATGTCAGTATCAAGTGCCTCCAGGTGTGAGAGTACTTCTTCACCAGATGGGTAGTCCAGTGTGACAACCTCACGCTCGATTGTCCCGTCAAATTTATCCTTCTGCCTACGAAACTGATGGCCCGGTGGCAAAAGCTTACGGTGACATCCGAACCACGAGGCCTTTCCGCCGTGCTTTAACGTATGACCGGGGTTCACGCCCATACAAGCAGGGCATGCTAGCTTCCCATGTGTGCTCCAGCCACACGTCATTCCCAATGCGGGGAAATCATGTATAGTCCACATCAAAGCAGCCCTCATCTGAAAATTTTGTTTAAGGGATGCATCATATGTTTCGACTCCATGATTCCATAATTGTTTTAACTCATCAATCAACGGCCTTAAATACACATCTATGTCCTTACCGGGACTCTTCGGCCCCGGAATAAGCAACGACAAGAACATATACGGCTTCTTCATGCACATGCCTGGTGGAAGGTTGTAAGGGACAATAATAACAGGCCAACAGGAGTAAGGCGTGGTAGACTGACCGAAAGGGTTGAACCCATCGGTTGCCAGACCAAGTCTAACATTTCGAACTTCCTGAGCAAAGACTGGATGCCTGCGGTCAAACTCCTTCCACGCCTCTCCATCAGCTGGGTGTGTCAGCACATCGGCATCGTTGCTGCGAGTCTCACGGTGAGCCCTCATATGTTCAGCCGTACTGGAGGAGTAGTACATTCTCTGAAGCCGTGGTGTGACCGGGAAATATCGCAATATCTTCCATGCAATGTTTTTCTTCTTCCCTTTGTCCGGTTTGTACCTCGAATGATCACATACTGGACATAATGACAAATCCTTATTCTCTTTCCAGAATAATACACAATCGTTATTGCACGCATCTATCCGGTCATAGCTCAACCCAAGTTTCCTCATCATCTTCTTCGCGTCATAGTACGACGGCGGTAGCTTTTCACTTTCGGGCAGTATTTCTTTGATGAAGGTAACAAACTCGTTAAAACCTTTCTCACTCAGCCCGTGGTCTGATTTCAACTGTAATAACCTACTAACCGCAGACAGCCGTGTGTGTTTCGGAGCTCCATCCCACAGCGGCTCTTCCGCAGCTCTCAACAACTCATAAAACTGATGAGCCCCCTCGTTCGGCGGTTGTGGACTGTCGTTACCCCAGTCAACATTAGCATGCCCAGCATCCATAATCATATCTCGGAAATCATATCGTGCCTCCTCCCTAACTTCAGTTTGACTAGCCAGGTTGGACGACAATACTATCGTTTCCCCGTGCTGCGTCCACCTTGTGTATCCACCCATAAAACCGTACCGACGAAGATGCCATTTTACTTCAATTCTTTTTCTCCAGTGCAACAACTCACATCTACCGCACGGACACCTTATCTTATCAAGGTCAACATGTGCAGGATGCGCATAAGCGAAGTCGAGAAATTCGTCAACGCGACACTCAAAATCTTCAGCATTCTTCCTTTTCATCCAACTTCGATCGACTGACATGACGACTGAATTATCGTACTGTATACCACCTTCAATAATGACCAGTGATTAGGCATTGCCGATGTAAATATCAATGCATGAATGTTACAACATGTCTACATATTTCCCCTCCACTCTTGAACAGGTAGTGGTCCTATCCCATTCAGAAAAGCACATGTTTATAAAACAGTGAATAACTCATGCTTAGTCCGATGTCTGTGGAAAATTCGGCAGCACCTCCCCGTATTTCTCCAAGTACACCACATCGATTAGGTGTTCTAACATTCATCTAACCTTGCTCAGGAAGGTTTGACGGATGTTAGAACACCAGATCTGTATGCACCCGGAGAAACACACGAGAACGTGTACCAAATATCCACGACATAGAACATAAAGCATGAGTCAAAATACTGTTTTATAAACAATTAGCTTTTCCAAACTGTCCAAACTGGACATCCAAAGGCTCATTACAAGGCATTACTTTGTAATGAGTACCTTTGAACGGGAACTAAGGGTTTCTATGCATGCATGTGTTCAGAAATTGATAAGATATGCAAGAATCTTTCCGAAATATCAAAACTGCAGAATGATCGTTGCATATGTTACCAATTCCACATTAAATAGAACTCGTTGGCAACGAGTTGAACCATCTCGTTGCCAATGGACTTCTCAAAACAACAATTAATATAAAGAAGGCAGGGTTTGTAAACAACGAGTAATTGAACCATCTCTGGGCAACATGGAGTAATTATGGGATGTACAAGGGCTAATTAGGGCTAACTGGGTTATTAGGGTTAATTACGATTATTAATTATAGCTGATTAGGATTGATTAGGACTAATTAGGGTTATTTAGTCCTAATTAGGGTTTAATTGTGCCGAGTAGTGATGATTAGTCCTAATTAGGGCTAATTGGGCTTAATTGGGTTATGTTATGGCTAATTAATGTTAATGAGGGATAGTTTCGGATAATTATAGCTGACTAGGGTTGATTAGGACTAATTAGAGTTATGTAGTCCTAATTAGGGTTTAATTGTGCCGAGTAGTGTTGATTAGTCCTAATTAGGGCTAATTGGTAATGAGGGATAGTTTCGGATAATTATAGCTGACTAGGGTTGATTAGGACTAATTAGAGTTATGTAGTCCTAATTAGGGTTTAATTGTGCCGAGTAGTGCTGATTAGTCCTAATTATGGCTAATTAGGCTTAATTGGGTTATGTTAGGGCTAATTAATGTTAATGAGGGCTAGTTTCGGATAATTATAGCTAATTAGGGTTGATTATGACTAATTAGGGTTTAATTGTGCCGAGTAGTGATGATTAGTCCTAATTAGGGCTAATTAGGCTTAATTGGGTTATGTTAGGGCTAATTAATGTTAATGAGGGATAGTTTCGGATAATTATAGCTGACTAGGGTTGATTAGGACTAATTAGAGTTATTTAGTCCTAATTAGGGTTTAATTGTGCCGAGTAGTGCTGATTAGTCCTAATTAGGGCTAATTAGGCTTAATTGGGTTATGTTAGGGCTAATTAATGTTAATGAGGGCTAGTTTCGGATAATTATAGCTAATTAGGGTTGATTATGACTAATTAGGGTTTAATTGTGCCGAGTAGTGATGATTAGTCCTAAGTAGGGCTAATTAGGCTTAATTGGGTTATGTTAGAGCTAATTAATGTTAATGAGGGCTAGTTTCGAATAATTATAGCTAATTAGGGTTGATTAGGACTAATTAGGGTTATTTAGTCCTAATTAGGGTTTTGATGGTGCCGAGTAGTGTTGATTAGTCCTAACTAGCGCTAATTAGGCGTAATTGGGTTATGTTAGTGCAAATTATGACTAATTAGGCTAACTACAATCAATATGCGCATAATTGGGTTCATTTGGGCTAATTTGGGGTAATTACAGCTAATTTGAATTTCATCAGGTTCTTAGGGTTAATTAAAACTAATTAGGCTCGTTAGAGCTAATTAGGGTTAATTGATTTACTAAAATATTGTTAATCAGGACTAATTAGGGCTAATTATAGCCAGCGCTGGAGCCACGATTAGATTCCAGGGGGTGCATGCTAAAAATGTCGCATTAACCTAACTAACCTAAATTTAATGCACATTCAACAACCTCAATTCTGACACCTCATATAGGGTGTCGATATGGTGTCCGATACGTGTCTGACACCTCCGGACACGTGTCCGACACATACCGACACGTGTCCGACGCCCATCGACACGTGTCCAACGCCTCCGGACACGCACCTCCAGACACATCGGCATACGTTAATTTGTTTTTTAAATGCTGGACATCGTCGATCAAACGTGGTGTTCGTGTCTGCGCTAACTAACATGTATCTCAATCCAATTGGGTCTCATCCTCCATCAACAACCTCAATTCCGACACCTCATATAGGGTGTCGATATGGTGTCTGATACGTGTCTGACACCTCCGGACACGTTCGACACATACCGACGCGTGTCCGACGCCTCTGGACACGTGTTCGATGGCGTCGGACGGCGTCGGACACCGACACGCACCTCCAGACACATCGCCATACGTTAATTTTTTTTTTAAATGTCGGACAACGTCGATCAGACGTGATATCCGTGTCTGCGCTAACTAACATGTATCTCAATCCAATTGGGTCCCATCCTCCGTCAACAATCTCAATTCTCAAATGCTCAATGCAATAAAAATTAACAAAAATCACACATTCAATCCAATTGGGTCCCATCCTCCGTCAATAATCTCAATATCTCAAATGCTCAATGCACAATTAACAATCTAAAATCATCAATTAACAACCTAAAATCATCAATTAATAATCGCAATTACTTCAAATGCACAGCTAATAACCTAAAATCATCGATCAATAATCACAATTCTAAAACGCACAATTAACAACCTAAAATTATCAAACAAATGATCAATGTTCAAATGGGAAAAAAATGTTCAAAATTCACATATCCGATGCGCTTGAATTATTTCAATTTAGGGTTCGATTGTATTAGGGCATTCAATTTAGGGTTCAATTAGTTTCATTTAGGGTTCGGTTCGATTAGGGCATTCAATTTAGGGTTCAATTACTTCAATTTAGGGTTCAATTAGGGGGTTCTATTGATTCAATTTAGGGTTCAGTTGATTTGAGGCATTAAATTTAGGGTTCAATTAGTTCAATTTAGGGTTCGGTTGGATTAGGGCATTCAATTTAGGGTTCAATTAGGGTTCGATTAGATTGGGGCAATCAATTTAGGGTTTAATTAGGGGTTCAATTAGTTCAATTTAGGGTTCGATTCAATTAGGGCATTCAATTTAGGGTTCAATTACTTCAATTTAGGGTTCAATTAGGGGGTTCTATTGATTCAATTTAGGGTTCGGTTGATTTGAGGCATTCAATTTAGGGTTCAATTAGGGTTCGGTTAGATTGGGGCAATCAATTTAGGGTTTAATTAGGGGTTCAATTAGTTTAATTTAGGGTTTGATTCAATTAGGTTCAATTTAGGATTCAATTACTTCAATTTAGGGTTCAATTAGGGGCTCTATTGATTCAATTTAGGGTTCAGTTGATTTGAGGCATTCAATTTAGGGTTCAATTAGTTCAATTTAGGGTTCGGTTGGATTAGGGCATTCAATTTAGGGTTCAATTAGGGTTTGGTTAGATTGGGGCAATCAATTTAGGGTTTAATTAGGGGTTCAATTAGTTTAATTTAGAGTTCGATTCAATTAGGGCATTCAATTTAGGGTTCAATTACTTCAATTTAGGGTTCAATTAGGGGTCTATCGATTCAATTTGGGGTTTGGTTGATTTGAGGCGTTCAATTTAGGGTTCATTTAGGGGTCGGTTAGATTGGGGCAATCAATTTAGGGTTTAATTAGGGGTTCAATTAGTTTAATTTAGGGTTCGATTCAATTAGGGCATTCAATTTAGGGTTCAATTACTTCAATTTAGGGTTCAATTAGGGGGTTCTATTGATTCAATTTAGGGTTCGATTGATTTGAGGCGTTCAATTTTGGGTTCGTTTAGGGTTCGGTTAGATTGGGGCAATCAATTTAGGGTTTAATTAGGGGTTCAATTAGTTTAATTTAGGGTTCGATTCAATTAGGGCATTCAATTGAGGATTTAATTACTTCAATTTAGGGTTCAATTAGGGGGCTCTATTGATTCAATTTAGGGTTCGGTTAATTTGAGGCATTCAATTTAGGGTTCAATTAGTTCAATTTAG
Source organism: Escallonia rubra (assembly GCA_033065855.1). Lineage (NCBI taxonomy): Eukaryota > Viridiplantae > Streptophyta > Magnoliopsida > Escalloniales > Escalloniaceae > Escallonia > Escallonia rubra. The sequence continues at coordinate 949 of JAVXUO010000726.1, read as the reverse complement.
GGTTCGGTTGGATTAGGGCATTCAATTTAGGGTTCAATTAGAGTTCGGTTAGATTGGGGCAATCTATTTAGGGTTTAATTTGGGGTTTAATTAGTTTAATTTAGGGTTCGATTCAATTGGGGTTTAGGATTTAGGGTTTGCGTCATCTTAATTTTAATGTCCCTTGCCCAGTTCCGTCCCGTCCTCCCATCTAGATCCAACGCCACTTAACCCGATCTTGTCTATGGCTTCCTGCCACCAAAGTAGTCACATAAGGCCTATTTTCGGATCAGAAGCAACATCCATTGCTTTCGCCGTTTCAATATCTAGCTAAAAATCCAGCCTCCTCATGTTTGTAGGAAGTTCAAGAAGGCAAAGGTAGTGATGATAGTCGTAATTTCAGAAACTAGATATTTGGACAAATGCCGTGTTCTATGAGCATCAAATTAGCCCTAAATTACCACCCCAGCTTAGCCAGGCCTAGCAATTGAAACGCTTCCTCTTCCCGTTTCGAGAAAGGGACTAGGCAGGGCGCCCGCAAACAGCGGCTCAATGCATCCACTTCCATAAAGACGTTCTTTCATCCTCGTCACTGACCAATTACCATGATAAACAAGACAGCTTGACTTTTGAGGCTTGCCTTCTCTAGAGGGTACACAGTTTCTAAGCTGAAGTTCGTTTTGATCTACGATGAATGCTTTAGTATTCCATTTTTGGCATGTCTATCTCACCTACTGAGGCAACTTCCAAACCATTTATCTATTGTCTTTGCACCTAGCACTAGCTTTTCAGCTCTAATACATCTATTCTCTTCTCCAGCTAACAATTTTCTCACTGCTGATGCAACATTTGCTCAAATAGAGTTCCCATCTTGGCTGCAACGATCATTGGTAGCTATAATTGACATTTTGCCATGCAGCTAAGCTTATGCAACATGATCTAGATGATTCAACCATCCTACACAATAGCA
>JAVXUO010000280.1:0-46017 GCA_033065855.1 Escallonia rubra | reverse complement strand
CATTGACATCTACAATCCCTTGAGAGCTAACACGGATTCCTCTACTGCATGTGACATCGAACCACGTACACTTGAACATTACCAGGCGGTTTTGGGAACCCAGATATGTTAGCTCAACAATCTCATCTAGCTCTCCGTAAAAATCCATGCAATTCTCGGCATAACAGTCGCCGTTGACCAAGACTCCACTGTTTTGGGTTTGTTTTGTTCGGTCATCATCTTTTACGTTAAACCTAAACCCGTTGATGATATAGCCTCCGTAACAGGATGTTTGTTTGTTAGGGCCTTCGGCTAGTAATTTCAAGCAGGAGGCCACTGGTCTATCCATTGACTGAACCTATTGTAGATGACGGTAAAAATTAAGGATAAATCAGTATACTAATTGGCCACAGAACTGTATATAACACATAATATAATTTCGTTAAATAATCTTACACGGATTTTGAACCACTGTACAAATTGTGATTTCCGATGAGATTCAAGTCCAGCGGGATCAGTGATTAAAGATTCCGCATCGAACTCACTGCAAACCAATATATAAGCATTTAACTCGCTTAACACACACTTTCAATTATGTACAGCAATGTAAGTGAATTAAGACTTTAACTTACTCAACGAATGCCGAAACTTCATCGCAATTTAGAAGGGCATATATTGTTGCAGCACTGTACTCTTCATCTGTTAGCCATCGAGTATACGTTCGGCCGAACGGACTACCTGACTGCTTGAATATTGACAATTGCCCTTCCAAATTTGTGCTTGCTCCGGGATCATTTCGGCCTAGTTGATTTAACCTTGTACCAACATCAGGCCCGAAATATTGACTACAAAAGTTTACAAGTTCTTCCATTACGTAAGCCTCCGCAATTGAGCCCTCAACCCGAGCCTTATTACGGACTTTTTTCTTTAAATGGAACATGAACCTAGAAGTTTAGCGAATCGAGTTAGGTGGAATATCAATGATAACAGATGTCGCATTAAGTGTAAACGAACAACTGTAACAATTTAAGGATTACCTCTCGAAGGGATACATCCACCGATATTGCACGGGTCCACCCATCTTAGCTTCATATGCCAAGTGAACAGGCAGATGCTCCATTGAATCAAAGAACGAAGGTGGGAAGATTTTCTCCAGCTTGCAAATCGTCACCACAATGTTCTTCTCAAGCACTTCCATGTTACTCACCCGGATCGTAGAAGAGCATATATCTCGAAAGAAATGAGATAATTCAGTCAAAGTCTCGCAAACAACCCGTGGCAACAGTCCCCGGAAGGCAATAGGAATGAATCTCTCCATGAATACGTGGCAGTCGTGACTCTTCATCCCTTGGAACTTGCATTCCGATACATTGCAACAACGAGATATGTTGGACGCAAACCCATCCGGAAGCTTCAAATTCTTAACCCACTGACAGACCTTCTCCACTTGTTTCTTGTCTAGACAGTAAGGTGCTTTCGGAAGTATGGTCCTCCCACTGACTGTCCGAGGATGCAATTCACGGCGTACACCCAACTGTTGTAGATCCCTTCTCGCTTTAAGGTGATCTTTCGATTTGCCCTTGACATTCATCACTGTGTTGAACACATTATCAAAAACGTTCTTCTCAATATGCATCACATCCATGTTGTTTCGGATAACGAGCGTCCTCCAGTAGGCTAACTCCCAGAAGATACAAAATTTTCTCCAGTTGTGCTCTTTCCCGAACCCTGCAATCTTCCGGTCCGGCACACCCTTACCGTGTGGTATGTCAGTATCAAGTGCCTCCAGGTGTGAGAGTACTTCTTCACCAGATGGGTAGTCCAGTATGACAACCTCACGCTCGATTGTCCCGTCAAATTTATCCTTCTGCCTACGAAACTGATGGCCCGGTGGCAAAAGCTTACGGTGACATCCGAACCACGAGGCCTTTCCGCCGTGCTTTAACGTATGACCGGGGTTCACGCCCATACAAGCAGGGCATGCTAGCTTCCCATGTGTGCTCCAGCCACACGTCATTCCCAATGCGGGGAAATCATGTATAGTCCACATCAAAGCAGCCCTCATCTGAAAATTTTGTTTAAGGGATGCATCATATGTTTCGACTCCATGATTCCATAATTGTTTTAACTCATCAATCAACGGCCTTAAATACACATCTATGTCCTTACCGGGACTCTTCGGCCCCGGAATAAGCAACGACAAGAACATATACGGCTTCTTCATGCACATGCCTGGTGGAAGGTTGTAAGGGACAATAATAACAGGCCAACAGGAGTAAGGCGTGGTAGACTGACCGAAAGGGTTGAACCCATCGGTTGCCAGACCAAGTCTAACATTTCGAACTTCCTGAGCAAAGACTGGATGCCTGCGGTCAAACTCCTTCCACGCCTCTCCATCAGCTGGGTGTGTCAGCACATCGGCATCGTTGCTGCGAGTCTCACGGTGAGCCCTCATATGTTCAGCCGTACTGGAGGAGTAGTACATTCTCTGAAGCCGTGGTGTGACCGAGAAATATCGCAATATCTTCCATGCAATGTTTTTCTTCTTCCCTTTGTCCGGTTTGTACCTCGAATGATCACATACTGGACATAATGACAAATCCTTATTCTCTTTCCAGAATAATACACAATCGTTATTGCACGCATCTATCCGGTCATAGCTCAACCCAAGTTTCCTCATCATCTTCTTCGCGTCATAGTACGACGGCGGTAGCTTTTCACTTTCGGGCAGTATTTCTTTGATGAAGGTAACAAACTCGTTAAAACCTTTCTCACTCAGCCCGTGGTCTGATTTCAACTGTAATAACCTACTAACCGCAGACAGCCGTGTGTGTTTCGGAGCTCCATCCCACAGCGGCTCTTCCGCAGCTCTCAACAACTCATAAAACTGATGAGCCCCCTCGTTCGGCGGTTGTGGACTGTCGTTACCCCAGTCAACATTAGCATGCCCAGCATCCATAATCATATCTCGGAAATCATATCGTGCCTCCTCCCTAACTTCAGTTTGACTAGCCAGGTTGGACGACAATACTATCGTTTCCCCGTGCTGCGTCCACCTTGTGTATCCACCCATAAAACCGTACCGACGAAGATGCCATTTTACTTCAATTCTTTTTCTCCAGTGCAACAACTCACATCTACCGCACGGACACCTTATCTTATCAAGGTCAACATGTGCAGGATGCGCATAAGCGAAGTCGAGAAATTCGTCAACGCGACACTCAAAATCTTCAGCATTCTTCCTTTTCATCCAACTTCGATCGACTGACATGACGACTGAATTATCGTACTGTATACCACCTTCAATAATGACCAGTGATTAGGCATTGCCGATGTAAATATCAATGCATGAATGTTACAACATGTCTACATATTTCCCCTCCACTCTTGAACAGGTAGTGGTCCTATCCCATTCAGAAAAGCACATGTTTATAAAACAGTGAATAACTCATGCGTAGTCCGATGTCTGTGGAAAATTCGGCAGCACCTCCCTGTATTTCTCCAAGTACACCACATCGATTAGGTGTTCTAACATTCATCTAACCTTGCTCAGGAAGGTTTGACGGATGTTAGAACACCAGATCTGTATGCACCCGGAGAAACACACGAGAACGTGTACCAAATATCCACGACATAGAACATAAAGCATGAGTCAAAATACTGTTTTATAAACAATTAGCTTTTCCAAACTGTCCAAACTGGACATCCAAAGGCTCATTACAAGGCATTACTTTGTAATGAGTACCTTTGAACGGGAACTAAGGGTTTCTATGCATGCATGTGTTCAGAAATTGATAAGATATGCAAGAATCTTTCCGAAATATCAAAACTACAGAATGATCGTTGCATATGTTACCAATTCCACATTAAATAGAACTCGTTGGCAACGAGTTGAACCATCTCGTTGCCAATGGACTTCTCAAAACAACAATTAATATAAAGAAGGCAGGGTTTGTAAACAACAGGTAATTCAACCCGCTCTGGGCAACATGGAGTAATTATGAGATGTACAAGGGCTAATTAGGGCTAACTGGGTTATTAGGGTTAATTACGATTATTAATTATAGCTGATTAGGATTGATTAGGACTAATTAGGGTTATTTAGTCTTAATTAGGGTTTAATTGTGCCGAGTAGTGATGATTAGTCCTAATTAGGGCTAATTGGGCTTAATTGGGTTATGTTATGGCTAATTAATGTTAATGAGGGATAGTTTCGGATAATTATAGCTGACTAGGGTTGATTAGGACTAATTAGAGTTATGTAGTCCTAATTAGGGTTTAATTGTGCCGAGTAGTGATGATTAGTCCTAATTGGGGCTAATTGGTAATGAGGGATAGTTTCGGATAATTATAGCTGACTAGGGTTGATTAGGACTAATTAGAGTTATGTAGTCCTAATTAGGGTTTAATTGTGCCGAGTAGTGCTGATTAGTCCTAATTATGGCTAATTAGGCTTAATTGGGTTATGTTAGGGCTAATTAATGTTAATGAGGGCTAGTTTCGGATAATTATAGCTAATTAGGGTTGATTATGACTAATTAGGATTTAATTGTGCCGAGTAGTGATGATTAGTCCTAATTAGGGCTAATTGGGCGTAACTGGGTTATGTTAGGGCTAATTAATGTTAATGAGGGATAGTTTCGGATAATTATAGCTGACTAGGGTTGATTAGGACTAATTAGAGTTATTTAGTCCTAATTAGGGTTTAATTGTGCCGAGTAGTGCTGATTAGTCCTAATTAGGGCTAATTAGGCTTAATTGGGTTATGTTAGGGCTAATTAATGTTAATGAGGGCTAGTTTCGGATAATTATAGCTAATTAGGGTTGATTATGACTAATTAGGGTTTAATTGTGCCGAGTAGTGATGATTAGTCCTAATTAGGGCTAATTAGGCTTAATTGGGTTATGTTAGAGCTAATTAATGTTAATGAGGGCTAGTTTCGAATAATTATAGCTAATTAGGGTTGATTAGGACTAATTAGGGTTATTTAGTCCTAATTAGGATTTTGATGGTGCCAAGTAGTGTTGATTAGTCCTAACTAGCGCTAATTAGGCGTAATTGGGTTATGTTAGTGCAAATTATGACTAATTAGGCTAACTACAATCAATACGCGCATAATTGGGTTCATTTGGGCTAATTTGGGGTAATTACAGCTAATTTGAATTTCATCAGGTTCTTAGGGTTAATTAAAACTAATTAGGCTCGTTAGAGCTAATTAGGGTTAATTGATTTACTAAAATATTGTTAATCAGGACTAATTAGGGCTAATTATAGCCAGCGCTGGAGCCACGATTAGATTCCAGGGGGTGCATGCTAAAAATGTCACATTAACCTAACTAACCTAAATTTAATTCACATTCAAAAATCTCAATTCTGAGACCTCATATAGGGTGTCGATATGGTGTCCGATACGTGTCTGACACCTCCGGACACGTGTCCGACACATACCGACACGTGTCCGACGCCCATCGACACGTGTCCAACGCCTCCGGACACGCACCTCCAGACACATCGGCATACGTTAATTTGTTTTTTAAATGCCGGACACCGTCGATCAGACGTGGTGTCCGTGTCTGCGCTAACTAACATGTCTCTCAATCTAATTGGGTCGCGTCCTCCGCCAACAACCTCAATTCTGAGACCTCATATAGGGTGTCGATATGGTGTCCGATACGTGTCTGACACCTCCGGACACGATGCCGACACATACCGACGCGTGTCCGACGCCTCTGGACACGTGTCCGACGGCGTCGGAGACGTGTCCAACGCCCACCGACACGCACCTCCAGACACATCGGCATACGTTAATTTGTTTTTTAAATGTCGGACACCGTCGATCAGACGTGGTGTCTGTGTCTGCGCTAACTAACAGGTATCTCAATCCAATTGGGTCCCATCCTCCGTCAACAATCTCAATTCTCAAATGCTCAATGCAATAAAAATTAACAAAAATCACACATTCAATCCAATTGGGTCCCATCCTCCTTCAATAATCTCAATATCTCAAATGCTCAATGCACAATTAACAATCTAAAATCATCAATTAACAACCTAAAATCATCAATTAATAATCGCAATTACTTCAAATGCACAGCTAATAACCTAAAATCATCGATCAATAATCACAATTCTAAAACGCACAATTAACAACCTAAAATTATCAAACAAATGATCAATGTTCAAATGGGAAAAAAATGTTCAAAATTCACATATCCGATGCGCTTGAATTATTTCAATTTAGGGTTCGATTGTATTAGGGCATTCAATTTAGGGTTCAATTAGTTTCATTTAGGGTTCGGTTCGATTAGGGCATTCAATTTAGGGTTCAATTACTTCAATTTAGGGTTAAATTAGGGGGTTCTATTGATTCAATTTAGGGTTCAGTTGATTTGAGGCATTAAATTTAGGGTTCAATTAGTTCAATTTAGGGTTCGGTTGGATTAGGGCATTCAATTTAGGGTTCAATTAGGGTTCGATTAGATTGGGGCAATCAATTTAGGGTTTAATTAGGGGTTCAATTAGTTCAAATTAGGGTTCGATTCAATTAGGGCATTCAATTTAGGGTTCAATTACTTCAATTTAGGGTTCAATTAGGGGGTTCTATTGATTCAATTTAGGGTTCGGTTGATTTGAGGCATTCAATTTAGGGTTCAATTAGGGTTCGGTTAGATTGGGGCAATCAATTTAGGGTTTAATTAGGGGTTCAATTAGTTTAATTTAGGGTTTGATTCAATTAGGACATTCAATTTAGGATTCAATTACTTCAATTTAGGGTTCAATTAGGGGGCTCTATTGATTCAATTTAGGGTTCAGTTGATTTGAGGCATTCAATTTAGGGTTCAATTAGTTCAATTTAGGGTTCGGTTGGATTAGGGCATTCAATTTAGGGTTCAATTAGGGTTCGGTTAGATTGGGGCAATCAATTTAGGGTTTGATTAGGGGTTCAATTAGTTTAATTTGGGGTTCGATTCTATTAGGGCGTTCAATTTAGGGTTCAATTACTTCAATTTAGGGTTCAATTAGGGGGTCTATCGATTCAATTTAGGGTTTGGTTGGTTTGAGGCATTCATTTTAGGGTTCAATTGGGGTTCGGTTAGATTGGGGCAATCAATTTAGGGTTTAATTAGGGGTTCAATTAGTTTAATTTAGGGTTCGATTCAATTAGGGCATTCAATTTAGGGTTCAATTACTTCAATTTAGGGTTCAATTAGGGGGTTCTATTGATTCAATTTAGGGTTCGATTGATTTGAGGCATTCAATTTGGGGTTCAATTAGGGTTCGGTTAGATTGGGGCAATCAATTTAGGGTTTAATTAGGGGTTCAATTAGTTTAATTTAGGGTTCGATTCAATTAGGGCATTCAATTTAGGGTTTAATTACTTCAATTTAGGGTTCAATTAGGGGGCTCTATTGATTCAATTTAGGGTTCGGTTGATTTGAGGCATTCAATTTAGGGTTCAATTAGTTCAATTTAGGGTTCGGTTGGATTAGGGCATTCAATTTAGGGTTCAATTAGGGTTCGGTTAGATTGGGGCAATCAATTTAGGGTTTAATTAGGGGTTCAATTAGTTTAATTTAGGGTTCGATTCAATTGGGGTTTAGGATTTAGGGTTTGCATCATCTTAATTTTAATGTCCCTTGCCCAGTTCCGTCCCGTCCCATCCCATCTAGATCCAACGCCACTTAACCCGATCTTGTCTATGGCTTCCTGCCACCAAAGTAGTCGCATAAGGCCTATTTTCGGATCAGAAGCAACATCCATTGCTCTCGCCGTTTCAATATTGGAAGCGCGGAGAGCAAATCGAGCCCTCCACATGTTTGCAGGAATTTCAAGAAGGCAAAGGCAGTGATGTTAGCCCTAATTTCAGAACCTAGATATTTTGACAAATGCCGTGTTCTAGGAGCATCAAATTAGCCTTAAATTACCACCCCAGCTTAGCCAGGCGTAGCAATTGAAACGCTTCCTCTTTCCGTTTCGAGAAAGGGACTAGGGAGGGCGCCTGCAAATAGCGGCTCAATGCATCCACTTCCATAAAGACGTTATTTCATCCTCGTCACTGACCAATTACTATGATAAACAAGACAGCTTGACTTTTGAGGCTTGCCTTCTCTAGAGGGTACACAGTTTCTAAGCTGAAGTTCGTTTTGATCTATGATGAATGCTTTAGTATTCCATTTTTTTTTTTTTTTTCTCACCTATTGAGGCAACTTCCAAACCATTTATCTATTGTCTTTGCACCTAGCACTAGCTTTTCAGCTCTAATACATCTATTCTCTTCTCCAGCTAACAATTTTCTCACTGCTGATGCAACGTTTGCTCAAATAGAGTTCCCATCTTGGCTGCAACGATCATTGGTAGCTATAATTGACATTTTGCCATGCAGCTAAGCTTATGCAACATGATCTAGATGATTCAACCATCCTACACAATAGCAGTTTACTTGGATCTTAACCTTGTGTAAAGTCTATGAAGTGCATGTAATCGTCAAATTGTACATCTTAAATAATAGTTTTAATTATCAGGCAAAAGTTCAGGTTGACTGTTAAGATCTATGTATGTAGTGATCATCAGCTATTTCATCAGCCGAAGTAAGGCAGAGGAAAACACTGCTGGGTGCTCTCGAAGTTCTGCATTTTCTGGGAATCGTTGAGCTCACCGGAAGAGTTGTACAAGAAATGCATCGCATTTAATAAAGCTTTGGTTCCTTGTTTCTTAACATAGCTTAATGAGAAAGGTCCTAGTCTCAGCTAAGATAAATGAAGAGTTAAGGATGTCAAAGGCAAGGTTGTCAATAAATGGAGACATTACAAGGGAATGGGGAGGATTTATAATATAAGACATCAAATTACTATGACAAAAATAATTAGGTTTAGTGCACTTACCTTATGATAAACAAGACAGCTATTAGACGGCGGCAGTGGGGGCGACGGCGTTGGTGGCGCAGCGGTGGTGGAGAGCTCTTCACGCGACGATAGTGGCGGGGTCACCGTGGAGGGGGATCGCTGGAGCTGAGAACAGCCGTGGGTGATTTTCAGATAGAGAAACAGGGAGCGAGAAAGAAGCAGATCTGGGTGTTTTAATCGAGGACTTTTAGCGACGGAATTACCCATCGCTAAAAGTCCGTCGATGAATGACGAACTTTACCGAGGGAATTTTTAGCGACAGTACAATTCCGTCGCTTAAACAATTTAATAAAACCCTCAAAAATACTAATTTTGTAAAAAAAGTTTTAGCAACGGCATTTCCGTAACTAAAAGACCGTCGCAAAAAAGTTGTCGGCAAAACCTTTTGTCGACGGTTCATTTCGTCGGTAATAATATTTAACGACGGACTGTTACCGAAGGAACAATCCGTCGGTAAAAAGTCAATTTACCGACGAAATAGCTTCCGTCGGTAAAAATCCGTCGCTAAAAACGTATTTTCTTGTAATGGAATAAGATGATATAGTTTGTAATACAAACATGTCGCCTTAGTTGGAGCTAAGATGAGACCTAAAAAGGTAGGTCGATCATAAAGTATCTCCACAACTCTATGTAGCCTGTTTACAGCCTAATGTGAGATTTCAGGTAGGCACTATGAGAGTGACTGGGCTGAAAAACTCAGGTTAGGCGCTTGTACAACGACTAGACTCAGATTCGTATGGCGTATTTTATACATTTATGTGACACGCCCTTGCGGGTTATGCCATAGCATGCAAATCATACTGCATGTGCTAAATGCAGACCGACAGTGGGAGTGATGAATGAATCCCTGCTTCGTCACTGTGTGAGCCACTTGGATCGAAATACTTTTGATCCTATGTAGTACCCTTCTCACCTTAGACTATGTCATGAAGAGGATACTCAATGTCGCTACTTTAGCATGTACCCTTGGATCATGGATGATGCGGTCTCGTGGGGCATGTCTAGGAAAGAGGTTGGGTCTAATTGGAATGACATGAGGGCTTTGGGAAGAAAGTTCAATATTACATCATGTTGTGTGATTCATAGCCTGGGCGACTTTGTCGATTTTCGTTTCGATATGAGTCATGAATACATAACATACGAGAGGTTTAACACTGCTCATTATGAGGGATTTGAGAGTATTTAATCTGGTGTAGTTGAACTATCTGGGGTACACACGAGATTTATTGGAGTGATGTATTGTGTTAGTTTGGTGATAACTTAATACAATACTCCTCAACTGGACATCCTTTCTCGTAGGTCGCACGTTCCATTTCCTGTATGAGGAGATGAGTGGACGAGAGATAAAGAGGGACTGTACGATTTATTTGCCCTGTGTGTGGGCGAGTGGGAGCTGTTAATAAATTGGGTCAATGGACCCATTATCCGCCCACTAACAGATAATGTGTATTTGTTAGTCTGGATAATTACGGTTAATTAGAGGATATTTATCTCCTAAGTGTTTGAGGTAAATACATCTTTATCTCTTAAGAGTTTGAGGTAAAGTCAGTCTCTAATTGTATCTCTATATAAAGGCTAGAGATATCCCAATAAATCAGAAGTCATAGCAATAATCCATCTCTCTATAGCACTCTTTCTAGAGCAATCACCAAGCTCTAGGATTTGGTTGGTGGACAAAGAATTCGACTCTAGTAGTCGTTTTCGTACCTGCGAAAAAGATCAAGCGTGTTGGAGGCTCGTAACAACAAGGATCCTACATCGGAATTTTCGGAGACTTCGTACGGTATGTTTCCGAACCCACTACGTTATGTGGTAAGCGTATTTAAATAGTTTCAACATATAGATTAGATGATGTTGTTTTTTCTTCTTTTTGTGTCACTATTGGAGTCACAATTTTGCATTTGGTGTGTGATTTGGTTGTGATGTGATTAACTCCTATTTGTAGCTACTTGGTGCTGGTTAAACGGAGCTAAAGCTAACCTAGTAATGTTTAAGCTTGGTATCAGGTACATGATTATATGTGTTTGTTTTTAATATTAGAAACATGTATGTGTGTGTTATCTTCAGTTGTATGTGTTCCACATGTGGTGCATTTTTTCCGTTGGCTTCGGGCGCATTTGTTTGTTCTATGTATTCAGAATTTAGAATTTGTTTCTTCTACGCTGTAAGTCTCATTAAAAGTTTAAACTGCAGCACTAATCATGTTTCTCACTTGCATATGCTTTGACCAGTTTTTTCTCCTAATGAAGACATTATCTTTTTTGCATTTCAATTTTGGTGCATGGATTTTTTTTCTCGTTTAAATGTAACTTTTAGTAGGTTTGGAACCTCAAGAATCCTTATAACTATTCTTAGAACATTCCAATCTTGGGTAATTGTCCGTGGAATTAATAGAGGCATAAGTTCATGATAACGTACTTAGAGGAGGTATTTCGTGTGCATGCAGGAAATATGGTTTATGTCTGGAAAGAATTTATGTGCATCAGCCGAGCGATGGAGGACATCCGCAATTTGGAAGACTAGTGTTTGGAACTTCTCTCATTCCGTGGCTGGTCTTAAATGGACGGTAGGAAGCCAGGTTATGCATTGATATGGAAGATCCATGTGGTGTAAGAAGTATAAGCTCAAGAGGAAGGATGGCAGCGGTTTAGCAAGGTCCGATTTCGTAGATCAGTAATGCTTCAATTATGTTAGTTCTGGTCTCTTCCGTGTCTCTCATTGATATGAACATTAACCGTTGTGATATGTTTTACGTACACTATCCCGCTGCCGCACGCCAATGTTGTTGCCGCATGCCACCGCTACTGTCGCACGCCATAGCTGTTGTTGCCGCCCATCCCAGCGCGCCAATGAGACCACTCTTGAGCATCACTTCTGCAAATTGTATATATAAAAACAAATGACGTAACTTTTGTCGCAAAAGTTTGGAATTTGGTTGACCTTGTAATGTTTGTGCTTATCTAGTGGCGATAGTACTTTATTAGTAGTCATGATGTTAGAGGTTTGTACTTTATTTATTTTACATATACTTCAAAATGTGGTTAATAATATTCCACATTGATGGTTATGCTTTAGATGTTTAATTTTTAAAAAATAGGTTTAGATTTAGAAGAAATAATGAAAATAATTTTTTTTCTACCTACAACAATATACTTTTTGCGACGGAGTTCTGTTGCTAAAAGTCAATTTAACAGGTCTTGATATTTTTTAGCGACGGATCATTTATCGCTAAAAGACTTTAATGGACTTTTAGTAATAGAAATTTCGTCGCTAATAGTTTTTTTTTTATTTTGAAATATCTTTAGCGACTGAAAATTCCGTCGTTAAAAGTAATTAATTCCGTCGAAAAAAATTTAATTTTTACCGACGGACCACCAATTTTCGTCGCTAATATTTTAGCGACGGCCTTTTCAACCACGGACTTTTAGCGAGGGAACTGTCCATCGCTAAAAGTCTTTATTCTTGTGGTGTAATCTGAGAGGATCATAACCGCCCCTTTAACCATGCGGAAATGGGCAAGGTGGTAAAATCCACATTGCCACTAACCCACTTCTCCATAAATGGTTAGTAACAGCCCACTAAGTGGAAATAACTAACCATTAATCTGTAGTAACTTCCTACTTACTAGGTAACCCCCCCTATTAAGGAGGGATAACTAAACTCCTAATAGGGGCGCTATATTAAGAAAAAGGGGAAAGAGAGAAAGGTAAGTTCTGATTGGTAATATATTTAGATTCTCTCAAACACATTTGCCGACTTAAGCATCAGAGCTTCCCCACCAGAAATATTTCCAGCGAGTCACTGGTGTTATTTTTGTTATGCAGGTTTATTCGCGAATCATTTGGAGCTTGTCCCGAATTTCATCCACAGCATTTTGGCGTCATCCGTGGGACACAAAATCCGTGAATAGATCATGGCTCAAAATCCCAATCTGCAAGTTCAACAAGATGGAGCACTCGCGTTGAGTTCATCATCAACGCTGCTCCGTGACCTTACCCGTGGTTGAGCCACCTCACAGCCGCTTAATCGCGGTAAAAGAGTAGCAAATGCCCCGGCAGCCGCAACGACGGCACTGGCAGCCGTGATGGCTGAGCTACCACCCACAAATCTTATCTCCACGCCACTTCAGTTTGTAAGTCAATCCGAACCCCCTACTACTGGAATCACTGCGGTCGCTACCGCCAATGTCACTCCGCCAATCGTCGATAACCAAATTGATCTACTAGCTGTTATTCAAACAATGCAACTATCTATTGAGAAGTCGTTGCAAGCTGCCATTGAAAACCCACCTCCGCAGCTAGAGCCCCTAAGGCCTCCTAAGGGAAAATATCTCATTGATGCACAAAAGCAGTCAGTTCGTCAACGTTTGACATTCCATGAAGGACCTGGCGGCTCAAAAGTGCCTAACCAAGCAAATCACCATCATCTGATACAAATTGAAGATGAGCAATCCGATGATGAATGGCGCAATCCGAGGTCCAAAAGGCACGAAGAGAGCTATTAGGAAGCTCATTCTACCAAGAAGGACTCCTATATTTATCTCGGCAAGCATCGTGCAGAATGATACACCCACGCTCCGGTCATCATAGGACGACCATTCACAGAGGAAGTCGATCTTTTCCCTACTCCACCGAATTTCAAGATGCCTCCATGTGAATCATATGATGGCACGTGAGACCCCATAGAGCCCTTTGCTCGCTTCACTGCAGTCATGAATCTGTATTTGGTCCCAGATGAAATAATGTGCCAAGCGTTCCATGTGACGCTGAAAGGAGCCACGCGTGTATGGTTCCAACACCTCACAACTCGCTCTATCCCCTGTAAGGCTCAGTTAGCGAAATCCTTAAGCAGTAACTTCCTAACAAGTTGCATACAAAGAAAGAACTCCTCAACCATGTTCCGTATAGTACAAGGACCGAAGGAGTCCTTAAAGTCCTACTATGCTCGCTTTAACACTGAAAATCTCATTATTGATCACTTAGATCCAGGGGTGACCTTCGCAGCAATGGCTAGATGTGTAAGACTGGGGACGTCGTTACGTTTCTCGCTAAATAAGTGACCCACGGAGAACATGACTCATCTGCTCGACAGAGTGGAGAAGTATCTTCAAGCCGAAGAGGATGCAATGTCCTCTCAAGATGAAGTGAATGCAGGGCAGAAACGTCACGATCGTCCGGAGGGGTAAGTCCCTAATGATCCTAACTCGCAGACAACCCTCTCTTAGTCCTTCACTCCCCTTATACCTCCCGGGAGCACATTCTAAATCAAATCAAAGGCTAGAACATCCTCAAGTGGCCCAAACCTATGAAGATGCCTACCGACAAAAGAGACGCCCAGCTATGCTGTCACTTCCACAAGGATCATGGCCACACGACAGAAGAATGCAAGGTCCTCTAATGGGAGATCGAGGGTCTAATTGCGAAAGGGCATCTCAAATAGTTTGTCAAGACAAATGAGCGACAAAGCGGAAGGCGAGGAGAAAACCAAATGAGACAAGAGGAAATGATTCCAAAAGACCCCCCATCCCCCCTCGATGATAAACACCATCTCTAGAGGACCAAGTGCAAGGGGAATCTCAAACTCATCTCTAAAGGCTTACGCTAGACAAGTCAACCTAACATAAAGATCGGCTAAGCGCCTCAAGACGACTCCCAGTATAGGCTTCGACGATGCAGATCTTCGGGAAGTCATTCTATCGTACGATGATGCTCTAGTCATCTCTCTCCAGATAGATGCATAGGTCGTTAAACGCATCTTGGTGGATACATGAAGCTCTGCAAATATTATCTTTAAAGATGCATTCTCTCAAATGAGGATATCAAAAGGTCGGGTTCGATCGGTCTTCTCACCTCTGTATGGCTTCACAGGGGCGTCCGCGCCAGTCGAAGGAATGGTTCCTTTTACTGCGATCGCTGGAGCATCGCCACTTTAAGCAACCCAATCCATCGACTTCCTCATGGTCACGATCAAGTCGGCCTACAACAGAATACTGGGACGAGCGGGCCTCAACAAGTTGCAGGCCATCACCTCAACTTTTTATCTCTACATGAAGTTTTCCGCTCTAAATGGAATAAGGACGATAAGAGGAGATCAAGCAATGGCTCACGAGTGTTACATGACATTGTGCAAGGCCAAGGAGACCCTCACCATTGAAGACCAGCGAGACGAGCACGCAATAAGGTGAGCTGAACCAGTAGAAGAGCTCGTCTCTATAATGCTGGAAGAAGATAAGGGGTGTCAGTTGAAGATAGGTTCCACTTTGAAACCAGTCATCTGTGATCGATTAATATCGCTTCTTTGCTCCAACGCGGATGTCTTTGCATGGAGTGCTACAGACGTGCCTGGGACAGACCCATCCATATTGACTCATCGACTATCAGTTAACCTAAGGAGCAAGCCAGTGAAGTAGAAGAAACATCCTTTCACACCAGAAAGGCAAGTAATCATTAACAAGGAAGTAGACAAGCTTCTGCAAGTAGATTTCATCACAAAAATTGACTACCTTGAATGGGTAGCTAACGTGGTCATGGTGCCAAAGGCAGGAACGGGCAAGTGGAGAATATGCATCGATTACACCGACTCGAACAAAGCCTGTCCCAAGGATAGTTATCCTCTACACCGCATCGACACCCTGGTAGATGCGACCTCAGGATATGAATTACTTAGGGCCTGTACGTTTACAGTATTTAGTTTTCGTTTTTGTAA
Organism: Escallonia rubra; assembly: GCA_033065855.1. Taxonomy (NCBI): domain Eukaryota; kingdom Viridiplantae; phylum Streptophyta; class Magnoliopsida; order Escalloniales; family Escalloniaceae; genus Escallonia; species Escallonia rubra. Next base: position 30,429 of record JAVXUO010000280.1, on the reverse strand, counting down.
TGATGATAAAAAAGATGTCTTTTTTGCATACTTTTATCATTTTTAGTATTCGTTTTGGATCCAAATATCCAAACAGTGTCAAAAAAATGAAAACAGCCCAGAGGTGTTTTCACCTTTTTCCGAAAAATTGAACTCAATGTCAGAAAAAACCCAAAAAAGTCTTCCCCTGATCTGACACAACAGATCCTGCTCCCTCCCTCTCTCTCTCCCCTAGCACCACCCAGATTTATCCAGAGCTGTCACGGAACCACCACAAAGAATCACACCACAGCCACCATGCCCATCACTCAACACTCAAACCTCATCTCCTCCGGCCATTTCGTCGCCTCACAGCCACCATAACCACCATTGCACCAGATCGGGCACGGTTAACGACATAGCGATGGCACACAGCCACCATAAACCGCCACTACGTCACACCGACACCATAAACCACCGACCATCGTTGCAATTTCTTCTCCAATCGCAACCCACGATGGCCAATCAAACCACCGTAACACCATTTCAAACAAAAAAAGAGAGATCCGGTAGGTGAAGAGAAAGATCTTCTCCAATCGCTTCGTTTATCGTCATTTAGACCACCACCTCTTGGGGCGGTGGAAGCCATGGCAGTGGTCCATCTTGAAGTCTTGCGTTCATCTGGAACCCATGGCAATCGCCCATCTTGAAGCCCCTGCGTTTAATCGGAAGCCATGAAAGTCGCAGATCTTTGGGCGGCAGTAGATGGGGAAGATTGTTGGAAAGGGCAGAGAGTGGGGGACGGGGGCAGAGAGTGGGGGGACGGGGAGGGTGTGGGGCTCGTAGGGTATATATATATTATAAATAATAGGATACCAATACAAAAGTGAAAATGAAAATGATATAAGTACAAATCCGACAAAAAAAGTAGCTAAATTTTTTTGTGAAAATAATAAAAGTACAAGAATGAATTTTCTATCTGAATACGAAAATTATGAAAACGAAAACAGAAAATGAAAACAGAAAAGGGATATCGTAAACGTACGGGCCCTTAGTTTCATGGATGCCTTCTCCGGCTATAATCAGATACGAATGCATGACGACGACGTGGCTAAAACAACCTTCATCATAGACGAAGGACTCTTTTGCTACAAAGTCATGCCCTTCGGTTTAAAGAACGCAGGTGCCACCGACCAACGACTTATTGACAAGATCTTTAAGCCCCTAGTGGGAAAGAACATGGAGGTTTATGTCAATGACATGCTCGTCAAAACCCTCCGCGCGGTTGATCACATTACTGACCTCCAAGAATATTTCAACCTCCTACGCGAATATAGAATGTGCCTCAATCCGGCTAAGTGTGCTTTCGGGGGAAATTCCTAGGTTTCATGGTCTCATACCGAGGAATAAAGGCCAACCTGGAGAAGATCAGGGCCATACAAGACATGGCCACCCCGAAGAGAATAAAAGAAGTGCAGGTGCTGACTGGGCGTATAGCGGCACTAAGCAGATTCATCGCCAAGTCTGCTGAGAGATGGTTGCCCTTTTTCAAGGCTTTGAAGAATATTAAGGACTTCGAGTGGACCGATGAGTCTCAAGCCTCTTTTGAAGCATTAAAGAGTTATCTGGCGTCGCCTTCATTCCTCTCCAAGCCACTTGTGGGGGAGTTAATTTTGTTTTAGAAAAAGAAAGTTAGCCTGATTTATTTTCATTACATGGATTGCCAAGAACATAAGAAGAAATGATAATTTTTGCATGCGAAGGAAGTTGGGGAGCTACCTCGTGAATATGTCAAAAAGATTGATATTTTTATGAGTTATTTTTGCAAAGCTTATCTTGATATTAATACTGTTACATTTTAAGGGAGTTAATTTTGTGAAAAGTAAAGCACATTATGCTTAACTTGGTGCAGAAAATATGTTGAGTGATACAAGTTGGGTGAATACGGAGATCTCTTTGTCCTGTAAGAGCAACATCAAAAAAGAAATGGTCAAGATCAAGTATCTACACAAGTGATAAAGAAATGTCAAAGGTATAATATCAAGATGACTAGCATGCGATACACGTCAAAAGAAACGGTAGAAAAAATTGTTGTTGTTGATGAAATGGGAGATGAGGACCATTATTAAGACTTATCAAGGCCCTAATGATGAACAATGTTTTGAGACATAAATCAAGTTTAAAGGATGATGTTGAAAAACAAGCTTTTTGATTTATATTATTACAGTGGTGCATTAGTGATGTGTTAGCAATCATTAGTCATGTACTAGTTTTGATCCCGTGCGTTGCACACGAGAACAACAACTATCAAAATTCTTGTTAAGAGATTTTGTATTTGAATACCTAATAACAATTATAAAATTGGTAGTGACAATAATATAATAAAAAATTTATTTTTATCTTTTTAAGGGAGTTCTCGTACCAATTTTTATCATTAGAAATGAACTTTTGAATAATAATTATTAGTTTTTAGTGACAAACAAAGATGAAAAATAGTGTATGAAATAATAAAAATAGTCTCCTAATTAATTGCAATTGCAGTGATAATAATAACTATAATAACATGTGTTTTGAGGTTGTATTATTCAAGATCACCGAGAAAAGAGTAACAATATATAATAAATGATTGAAAAAAATGGGAGCATAAACTATATATAAAACTTGTAATGAAATAAGAGGAAGGAGATTATGATAGTTTAATAGAATAACTGATGGAGAATATTATGTTTTCCTAAACAATAAAAAAATTAATATTAAAAAGGAATATATAGAAAATTACTTTTGTCAAAATTTAAGAATTAATAGAATTGTAAAAAAAAAAATTTGAGCGGGGCATGTTGACATAGAAGAGAGAGAAATGTAAAATCTATATAATTTGTTGAATTTCAAATGGAAAGAAAGAATTCAAATCAAATTTTGTGTGTGAGAGAGAGTGAATGAATACAAATAATTATTAGGTGAATTTAAAATATTATAAAAATTCAAAATAGGAAAGTCCATATGGCGAACTAAGATAGTGTTCAAGTAAGCGATGAGTAGACAACATTCCTCAGCTTCGATTTTCATATATATATATATTTAGATTGGTACTGGATTAATAATTTATTAGTGGTGCATATACTAAAAATGCACTAATTTACGGTGTTTAGTTGATATGTGGATATTGAATGAGTGCTGGTATTAATATAAGTCAAGAGTGAGTGCTGGTATTAATAATTTCCTAATTTAATTCTGTTCTCTTTTCAAGATCTCTCCATGTCCACTTCATATTTGTAAGCTTGTGAGTTTAATTGATCATTTGTCTCCTTAAGATCGTTTTTTCAGCCCTCTTAGTAAAATGACGCCAAGTATGCGTACTTCCTGAACACAATTGACTCCTAATCTCACTGAAATTCATTGCATGCGTTGGTTGAACACCTCAGTGCCGTCATAGAAATAGTATGACGACGTAAATTCTCCCTCCATCAGGGATGACAAAAAATCGTCTTGACTGCATGATGTATGATCCACTAGAAAGGGTTTGGTCCAAAAATCTTCAACGTTTTCCGAGAATGTTTCAGATGAATTGGAAAGTGAACAGTCAGTGTCTGAAGAGATAAGTGATTCATCACGTGAAGCATTGGCTGGCAACTGGTAGCTTACCGAGCTCTGCTGAGATGGATTGTCAGAGACCACATTTTCAGATGCAGTTTCAGGAAATTTCTCTGAGGCCAGGTTCATTTTTCGATATAATTCCGCTCGTTTCTTGAGATGGCTGTGCCAATAGTTCTTTATTTCGTTATCTGTTCTTCCTGGTAATTTTTCTCCCATGGCCGACCATCTGTATACGAAAAAGAGTATAAGATTTTTGTAGTTATTATACGAAACTAAGCTACAAGATAAACCCAAACACCTTTCAGTACTTGATTTGTCCGATGGAGTAATAACATTTACGTACTTGGTTCCAAGTCCATCATGTAACTTCAAGATGAGCTCCTCTTCTTGTTTGCTGTAGTTCCCGCGTTTTACGTTAGGCTGAAGGTAATTCTTCCATCTTAGCCTACAACTCTTTCCGCATCTGGATAGACCTGAAAGATGAAATTTGGTTAAGGTACGTAGTGGTTCATCTTTTTCCTTCATTCACAGCTATGTTTCCTGCGGAAACCTTCAGAAACAAGTAATGATAAGCAGCCAAACCTAGTACAAAATACGCACTTCTCGGGGGTTAGGATACTGCTTTTGTTATGAAGATTATTTTCCAAAACCTTTAAAGAGAAAAAAGTGCTATTTCTCAGTTTTTAAAAGTAACATCTTTGAATTCAGAGTCCCTTGGGTCTCCACATACAACACTAATAACTGGTCTTTTAGACAAGAAGAATATTTGGGCTAAGAAGGATTGATTGATAATGATTGTTACTCCAAACCAACAAGAATCTGTTCGCTAGTGCATAGAGAACCCCCATAAGGGGCAAAAATAAGGGAAGAAAGTGTCCCGACCTGCAAACTTTGGGAGTTGGCGCCAGTTCCAATGCCCATATCTCTGGATGTAAGCTCTTAACTTCTCGTCTTCTTCTTCACTCCATGCACCTTTCTTCAGTCCATTTTTGTCAAAGCTAGGAGCTCTCACCATTTGGTTTTCAGAGTAATAGGAGCTTCTCTCTCTCTCTCTCTGGATTCTTATTTCAAGTGGGACATCCGTAGGTAGCTAACTTCAGCCTATTTATACGATTAAGGATTCGAAACTGATATAGAACCTAACGAGGTTCCAGGAAGGATTGCTCATGGGTCCCTCGACAAGACGAAGGAAAACTTGACCTATCCAAATTGAAGCACGTCTCTAATAATTATCTAAAGTCTTATCAAATACTAACATTATGTAAATCATCACTAAATAACACAACAAAGGATGAACGTTGTTATCAGATACAAAGTCTTGCAGATTATGGAAGCGACATGTAATATTATTGGTTATGTCTTTTCTTTTTTTTGCCATTTAGTGTTCCGTTCCTTTTAGCCCCTCTTAAAGCGATACATGCATTATGACTCTTTCTTATAATTTACTACTAGAAACGAAAAAAATACTCCTAGATATAATATAAATCTTATAAAACTACAAAACAGATTCTAAAGCCTCTAAAACTCTATCTAATTATTATAGTGGACATATTTGTGACTATTAACACTTAAAAACAGTTTCTGGCGTGCCACTTGTCCTCCACAATAGCCAAATATGACTATCGTTATTATAGTACTCTTATTAATGTCCTAGAAATCATTACGTTCTTGAGCTTTATCCCTGAATGGATAGGTAATGCAATCCTACATATATGAAAATGGTAACTCTCCTATGCCCAATATAAGGAAATCTATGAGGTCCAAGAAAAGTTAAGTTCTCATACTCTAAATACCCATGATGACTTAGTAATCTATAGAAGAGAAGGGTTGTCCTATGAGTGAACCCTTTTGACATACTAATTTGCAGATTGTAATCTTTGAGATAGTTTTGTCGGGTGCAAGTCTACTTTAAGCGCAAAGGTTAAACTTACCAAGTTTCTTCAAGAAATAGCTAAGACTTTTTATCATTTTTTGTTTTTTGACAAAGTGACAAGAAAAGAAAGAAAAGAGAAATACTGAGTAATCTGCACTAATTATGTGAAAATAGACACACGAGCCATTTTATCTATTCATGCATCAATCAAAAAGTGCCATACACGATGACCCATTAATATGCTCAATTGTAAACTATAAAAACCGAAACCTTAACTCTTCTTTCAAGTGGCCCCTTTTCCCGACATGATGTTGATAAACATTTTATAATCGTAACAGAACCGAACAAAGGGCCCTTCAATTTTCTACTAGCCTAGTTGTATATATATGTATTCATCAAGTTTATAGTTTTTGGTACGTTTGCAGGTTTAAGTATTGGCAGCCCGCTCTGCTCTGCTCCGCTCCGCATTTTGCTCCGCTCTGCTCCAAGTGTGAACGGATTTTCTCGTTTAATTTTGATTAATCAGCTTCAAAGCAACTTGTGTAAACGCATTTTAATGGAGTAGTCAACTAGTTTATTGGTCAATTATTAGCGAGACTTTTTTTGTACTTGCCTAAAGAAAGAGTTGTACGCAGTGGGGCTGATGTCATGATTCTAATTGTAGATTCTATGACCTCTGTTTTGCAAGCCCTCCAGTAGGCTTCCTTCCATGCTCTCGATCAGTAAGCACCATTCTATAAGCTCTTCGGGAAGCTTACGTCAATGCTCTCTGTGAGTAGTTCTCTCTAGCCCTACAAGAGGTGCCCTTTAATTTTCTGCTAGCCTAGTTGTGTGTATATGTATTCATCAAGTTTGTGGTTATTGGTACGTTTGCAGGTTTAAGCATTGGCAGTGTGCTCTACTCCGCAGTCTGCTCCGCTCTGCTCCCAGTGTGAACCTGTTTTCTCGTTTAATTTTGGTTAATCAGCTTCACAGCAACTTGTGTAAAGGCATTTTAATGGCGTAGTCAACTAGTTTATTGGTCAATAATTGGCGAGATTCTTTTTGTACTTGCCTAAAGAAAGAGTTGTCCGCAGTCTGCTCCGCTCTGCTCCAAGTGTGAACCCAGTTTCTCGTTTAATCAGTTTCAAAGCAACTTGCGTAAAGGCATTTTAATGGAGATGTCAACTAGGTTATTGGTCAATAATTGGCGAGAATCTTTTTGTACTTGACTAAAGAAAGAGTTGTCCGCAGTGACGTTGTGGGGCTGATGTCAGTCTGTGCTTGGGATCCTAAAGTAAGATGGATGCGTGATTGGGATCTTAAAATGTGTCCACACCCAACGGTGCGGTTGACTCGGATTTCGCTTTCTCCGTATGGTTTTTCAAGACGAGATTATAAACTATTAAGTCATTTTTTGGGTTGGCAAGTCTAGATTTCCAAGCATTATAAACAATCTTTTAAACATTAACACGATATAGATCAAGATATATTCTCTCCAGCAAAAAAAGAAAAAAAATCAAGATATAACAACAAAATCAAGAAGGAAGTTTGCAATTTATATCGACCAAGTTCTCCTGCTCCATTTTGTGGTCAGAGTAAGACTTTATTCACGTGATTATTTGAGGTGCTTCAAAGTAAGTGATTCATATCCTACGGTAAAAGATACAAATAAACGCTACCCAACTTCATATAAAATGAAAGATCACAACGGATAAGTTCATGAAAGCCTAATAAAATTAAATGAAACAATTAAAAAAAACGTGCAGAGTAAAGGTCAGGGGCGAAAAGACGAACAAACTCTGCCTTTTACTTGGGTTATAAGAATCTTCCTCCAACCCTGTGTATAATGACAATTAATAGTCACTAAATGTTTCTAGGGACTTTTCTTCTAACACTTTCAGGTATATAGAGGGTAGGAGAAAGATTCCTCTAACCGGGTAGCAGTCAAATTTTTTTCCGAAAAGATCTGCCAAGAACTATCAGCCTCCCCAGGCCCAAGTTTGGAATAGTTTATTTAAAAGAAAAGAAAAAAAGAAAATATAGATGTATAAAGTCGAGTTATGACATTGCATTATACATGGCATAATTTAAGCATTGGAAGCAGAAACTTAAATGTCAAAGAACAACATAATCTAAGAATTAGACATTTGACTTACAAATGGCATAAAGCTGGCAAAAAGCATCCTAATGCCATCGAAAGCATCAAAGAAGGTTTTCACAATCTCTTTTGTAACTAAAAGATCAATATCTCAGTATTAGCAAACTTTTAAGTGACAAAATTTGAAGCAGAGCTGCAACTTTGGTGGGTTGGATGGACCCAAGGGCTAAACCATGCCCATCACACTCTTAAAAACTCTTTGTCGTGCCCAGCTTAGCTCATCTATGTCTATGTGCCAAATAATATTAGTTCATGCCTAGTGTTGCTGCTAAAAATATGCTCCGCGTACTTTTCGGAACTCGAGCCTGGACCGATGACTTGCAAGACAGAAAACGAGTGATCGCCGGGTGGGGTTCCCGGCGGAGAACTCTCCGATACTTAAGTCAGAGCGCATCTACAGAATAATAACTCTGAAAAAGCATTAATGTGTGTCGTTGTTCCATACCTGGGGGGTAGACCCCTTTATATAGTGGTAGGAAGAAGAGCCCTACTAGGACTGGACTATGAACAAATTCAATTAGGATGGTATTAGGATCCTAGAGGATCATGTCACAATCTCTTAAGGACTTTTTTAGAATCCTGGTAAGATAATCATCAGTGTCCCAGTTTGACTGGGATTGCCTGGTATTCCTCAATTATTGGGAGTTATATTTGAGTTATATCACCTAGTAATGAAAGTTTTGGCAGGGACGGGCTTGATACGGGCTGCCCATGGGTGATCCAAGGTTACAATTAGTTTTTGTTTAAAATTTAAACATATCAATTACCATCTAAGTCTGTTAATTAGTCATGAGTTTTTTTTTTCTCTAAACCATCGAAGTCACCCAATTAGTCATGATCGAAGAAAAGTACGATTTAGTCATGATACGAGAAGCTTTATTTTATTCAAACCAATCTTGTCCCGCATCGCCAGTTCTGCTTACCAAAAATGGCCCACTTGGAGCTCTCGATTCCTTGGCAGGGCTCAACGAAGCAGCCCAGCCGTCCTACCCATTTAAAGTTTGAGAATAGGTCGAGGGCGTTGCGCCCCCGATGCCTCTAATCATTGGCTTTACCTGATAAAACTCGCAACCGAGCTCCAGCTAACCTGAGGGAAACTTCGGAGGGAACCAGCTACTAGACGGTTCGATTAGTCTTTTGCCCCTATACCCAAGTCAGACGAACGATTTGCACGTCAGTATCGCTGCGAGCCTCCACTAGAGTTTCCTCTGGCTTCGCCCTGCTCAGGCATAGTTCACCATCTTTCGGGTCCCGACAGGCATGCTCACACTTGAACCCTTCTCAGAAGATCAAGGTCGGTCGACAGTGCACCCCGCGAGGGGGATCCCGCCAATCAGCTTCCTTTTGCCTTGCGGGTTTGATAACCCGTCGACTCGCACACATGTCAGACTCCTTGGTCCGTGTTTCAAGACGGGCTGAATGGGGAGCCCGCAGGCAAGTGCCAGGAGCGTGCAGATGCCGAGGCACGCCGCGAAGGTGCGAGCTGCCTACCTTGATCAGCGCGATGGCATTCCGGGGCATATCGACTGCCCCGGTGTTTGCCGCCGCACCAATCCGCACCGGTCCATGCCCCGAGTCGATCAACGGACTGGCTCTCGCCGTTCCACATCCGACCGGGGCGCATCGCCGGTCCCCATCCGCTTCCCTCCCGACAATTTCAAGCACTCTTTGACTCTCTTTTCAAAGTCCTTTTCATCTTTCCCTCGCGGTACTTGTTTGCTATCGGTCTCTCGCCAGTATTTAGCCTTGGACGGAATTTACCGCACGATAATGTAGCGGAAGACGGGGTATAAGCCCCCAACCCCTAATTTTGCAGCTCGTTTTCCATCTCTACAATCTTCCTTGGACCACTAGCAGCTTGCCTTGATCCGCTTAATCATGCCATTAACAACGTAAGTAAACAAACGCTATGGATCTTAAGTAAACAAACGCCTTGATCCACTTAATCTTGATTTTTGAGTATTTTCACATGATTTTGATTTAGTCTAACATGTTTTTATATACATAAATGATGCTTTATGCATGTGCTTGTGTTGGCAAACCTAACTTTTTCAACGTTTGATAGCAATCTTACAAATTAGTATATTTGCTAAAATTGTAGTTAAAAATTGGACTTTAATCTCAGACCTGAAGATCCTTCTGTATCGTATGACCATGCAAATCACATAAGTACATCAATCTGAAATAAACAAGTAAGCTATTGAGTTTATTATTATGTGTTCAATTTTCAATCAAAAACATCGTATTTTAGTTTAAAATATTTTTTGTTAGTTCATAGGCAAGAGATACATTTACTATGGTGGAGGTAACAAATGGATTTGAACAATGAAATTTGCATGAAAATCAGAAAGTTTTATTGCATGCAATGGGGTATGGAATATATGAGCATATGGTGGCACCTCCTCATTATTTAACTAGTCATTATGGCTATTTTTTACAAACTATATGGTAAAAAAGAAAAAAAAAAGGAAGACGAGAATTTTTTAAGGTTATGCCATTCAAATGTACAAATTATTATCAAAAGATGCTTACATAAGCACAATAAAAACGTCTCTGCAATACCAAAATTGATCTTAATATATTATTTGTATACTTTTATCAGTAGAGTCTTCTTTTTTATGTGTACTAGATAAACTTTTAATTTTTTGTTCCTTTATAACCAAATTAGATTTAGCTATATGGACAAGGGCATTGGTTATTGATATTTCATCACTAGTTTTTAATTTATTTTGTTAAACGGATTTTCACCACTTAAATAAAAAAAATATGATTGTCTTTGATAAAATAACCATGAAAAAGGTTTTATTTTGCAATTCGAAGCATCTAAAGTTGATGACAAGCAATAAAACCGTCCAGTAGTATGGTATATTTAGTCCCCTGAGGAAGTATTTTTGAATGAATAAACACGTAGTAGGAAATTATTTGTTTCCCAATTTGAGTAAATTCCCTGTTAGTAACGTGTAATAACATGCCTAAGCATATTTGCAGGGAAGATAAGGTCATTGTAAACGGGTACTTTGCATGGTCGCTGTTAGACAATCTTGAATGGACTCAAGGTTATACTGTCCGTTTTGACTTGGTGCATGTCAATTTCAAAAATGGGTTAAAACGATACCCAAAAAGTTCAGCTATATGGTTGATGAAGTTTCTCAAAGCTGAAACTCCTGCTCCAGAGATCAAATGAAAATCTATCGCCTTAATAATTTCCTTAGGGAGGAAAGATATGGTGTTCACACTTGTCCCTGTCATTTTATTATCCTTGATGTTTATGTATTTCGTACTTTAATTTGAATAAGTGAAGGTGATGGATAACTCACCTTTATTTTCTTATTGTCAATGTATTGTGTAAAATATCTTATTGAATAAAATTGGTTGCTTTCCTTCTTACTATACACAGGGGCGGACCCAAGAATATTTTTCAGGGGGTGCAAAAATTATATGTCCGTTACCAAATTTTTAATTAAAATAATATTAAAAACAAAGTGCACTTATAAAGCATACAAAAAGTAATATTAAGTTTCACGAGAGTCATTAAAGACTCTTTACAAGTACAAAAAAAAATTACAAATACAAATTATACTCCGAGCGTTTACAAGCAAAATTACTAAATTACTATTCGATGAGGCCCCGAAGATTGGTAACGCTTGCTAATAGCCTCGTTCCCAATAGTTTTGAAGATATTTTTCTCAATGTAGCAAATCAAACTATCATTCATCCATTCATCTGCCAATTTCCTTAGCTTTTTAAAAAACTTATCCATTCTGAAAAAAAACACACACACGCACATTGGAATAAAATTTCAATATCTCAACACAAATTCACATAGTTAAATAATTGTACATATTATTATATTAGCATATTACACTAAATTTAACATATTAAACTAAAATATAAATGAGTACATATTATCATATTAAATACCAGCAGACAGCAATTCAGCATCTAAGAGCAAGAGGGAAGACGGCAAGACGCAAGACCAAGATGAGAAGATCTACCTGACTACCTCAGATCTGGTTCTTCAAGGGCGTCAGCGCCGGCGCGTCGCGGCACTCACGGGACAGCGGGAGGTCGACGGTCGTCGTTCGGTCACGGCGTCACTCCGTCGTGACGAGTCATCGTCGTCGAAGGCTCGAAGCTCCTGTCTGAAGGAGCTGTCTGAAGGAGCTGTCGCCGGTGGGTGGAGTTGTCGCCAGTGGGTGGAGCTGTCGCCGGTGGGTGGGATCTGTCGCCGGTTGGTTCACTGTCCACCGGTGACCGGTCGCCGCTGAGACCGTGTGTGAGAGAGAGAGTCGATTGTGCCTCTCGGCCAGTCTCGGGGAACGGGTCTCGGGGATTGGGGAACGGATCTCGGCCTCGGGGAATGGGATCTCAGGAACGGGGTCAACGCGATTCCCACAAAAAAAAAATTCCCCAGAAGTCAGGGGGTGCTTCAGCCCCCCCTTGTCCTAACGTGCCTCTGCCCCTGACTATACAAGTTCTTTGGAACTATTGATAAATCAAATTATGGAGAAACGAACAACTTGATAGCCAAGTATCTTGAGGAGCAAGCGTTCTTAATGACCAGGTAAACTTCGTGGACTAGTGTCTTTCTTGGCCAGGTAAAAGGTTAGCTTATACAACCCCCCCCCCCCCCACCCCACCCCCCAACACAACAAGATGGACCATGAAGATGGAAACCCAAACTTGGACCTAAGAAACTGAAACTATTGGGAAAGTTGTCAAAAAAAGGAAACAAAAAAAAAATTCTTTGAGGCGTATTTAAAAGACCCTTTCTTTCTATAGTTATTTGCCCCCTACTCAAGACAGAGTTTTCTAATATGTTGTAATCAAATTTATTCCCATGATACGAAATAGCATGAGAAGAACTGTCAACTTGCAATATTGAAGGTCTCTGGGAATTCCTTGTAAAATAATAGTAGCTAAACTTTGGGAGATTAAGATAGCAATATGAAACATTCTGAAAAAGTTTTCCAGATATGTGTATGTGTCCGAACATGGGTATGTGTGTGTGTGTGTGTGCAACTGTGGAAATCTTATCGACCATAACAATACCCTGAGAAACCACATCCCGAATAAAATAAAATCTGACATCAATGTGCTTGGTCCGCTTATGGAACTTCTGATTTTTCATCAGATGTATGGCACTCTAGCTGTCACAGTAAACAGTGTTAGACTCCTACTTCAACCCCAAATCACTAACCAAGACCTTCGACCAAATAACTTCCTTCACTGCTTCGGTCGTCTCTATGTAATCAGCTTTTGTAGTAGACAAAGCAACAATAGTATGAAGAGTAACCTTCCAGCTGATCACACAGCTTGAAAAAATGAAGACATAACCTGTCAAATTTCTCTTCCTATCCAAATCTCCAGCGTAGTTTGAATCCACATATTCAATAACTCTACCATTCGCATCACTGCCCCGATGGTAGACTAAACCAATATCTGCAGTACCTCTCAGGTATCGATGTATCCACTTCAGCGCCTGCCAGTGAGCTTTTCTATGATTACCCATACACCTGCTAACCACACTGACAGCATGAGAAATATTGGGTCTCGTACAAACCATAGCATACATGAGACTGTCTACTGCACTAGCATATGGTACACATGCCATGTGTTCCACCTTCTCCTGGGTCTATGGGGAATCAGCTGCTGAAAGCTAGAAGTGTGTCGCCAAAGGAATAGTCACAGGTTTGGAGTTTTCCATAACAAAGCGCTGCAGTACCGCTCAATGTACTTTTTCTGGGACAAGTACAAAATTTATGCAGGACGATCTCTCTAAATCTCCATCCCTAATATCCTCATCGCTGCACCTAAGTCTTTATTTTCGACTGTTCTTTCAAACCGTTAATATCTGACATCGTTTTTGCAGCAATAACCATGTCATCAACATACAACAACAAGTATATATGAGAACCATCCGCAGAGCCTCTCATGATACACACAAATATCATAGGGACTCTTGGTGTAACCTCTTTCTAGCATGAAAGTATCAAACCGCTTATACCACTGTCTTGGAGATTGTTTAAATCCATATAAGATTTCTTGAACAAGTAAATATGATATTCCTTAACTTGGATCGTGAACCCCTCTGGCGGATGCATGAATATCTGCTCTTCTAACTCACCATGTAGAAAAGCTATCTTGACATCGAGCTGTTCTAACTCGAAGTCATACAGAGCAACCATAGCATGCAACACTTTTATATAAGTATGTTTTATTACAGGAGAAAATATTTCATTGTAATCAATACCTTCTTTCCGTTCCAGGAATTCCCTTCTTCTTCTTGTAGACCCATTTGCAACCAACAATCTTCTGGCCCACATGCAGTTTCACCAATTCTCACGTTTGATTCTTATAAAGAAATTCCATTTCCTCACTCATAGCAACTGTCCACTGCGCTGATTCCGTGCTCTTGATGGCCTCCATGTATGTAACATGCGCTTCAACCTCAACACTCTCTACCACACTAAGAGCATAAGCAACCACATCCGCATATCCAGGAGGTCAAATTTCTCTTATCAGCTTGTTTCTTGCAATGCTATACTACTATTTCTGATGTTCTTATTCATTCTCTTTGCTAGAATGAGAACTATCTTCCTTATCTGTACAAATTTTAATCAAAGAATCTAGAGCTCGGACCTCCAGCTCCACCTTCTCCCTGGCACCGTGGTCTTTCCGTGCATCAATCAACTCCTCCTTCTTCGAAACCATCGAAGTCTCATCAAAGGTCATATATCTGCTAATTAGGAACCTAGATGACTTAGAATCAGGACACCACAATTGGTACCCATTTACCCTACTTGCATAGCCTAAGAAAATACACTTCTTCACTCTCAACTCAGAACAAGTGGGGTGTGAGTCTTGTTTGATATATATATATATATATATATATATATATATATATATATATATATATATATATATATATATATATATATATATATATATATAGGGAGCTGATCCGTTGAGAGCGTTAGCAAAATAGGAGAAGTTGCAAGCGCGATCTGACCGTCCATCCTGAAAGATGGACGGCCCAGATCGTGCATTTTTTGAATACTGTCAGTCGTCCGCGACACTATGTCGCGAACGGACTTTTTACCTTTTTGCCCCTCCGCCCCGTCCGCTACACTGTTTCCCGGACAGCATTTAAGTCCTGACACGCGACAGCAAAAAGGCATCCGCTATACAGTGTAGCGGACGTCTATTTTTTTTACGTTTTTTTAAAGTACGTCCGCTACATTATGTTGCGGATAATTTGTTTGACAAAAATACACTCGAGCTCCATCCACTACATTATGTAGCGGACAGAGGCAGTACTTTTTTCCTATTTGAGACAGTGCCCGTCCGCTACATTATGTAGCGGACGATTGAGGCACCACTTTCCAGACTTTTTTTTTCTTTCTCTGTCCTTTTTTCTTTAATGTTCTGACACTCTCTCTCTCTCCATCAATTTTCTGACTCTCTCCTTTTCTCTGTCTCTCTCCTAAAGAGGAGAGACTTCATTTCACACACACTCTCTCTCTCTCTCTCGACGGTAGTAGCTATGTACTCGAGGAAGCACAACAAGAAGATCGGTGACGGCATGATTTACGGTGCAATCGATGAGCACGCCGGCAGTGAGCTCCGTCACCCGAACGACCAAAATGGCCTTCGTCACGCTGGCGGCTTTGAGCTCACTGGTTCTTGGTTCTTCATCACTGCTGATGCCCACAACTTCGACGTTACCAATGTCGCCTTCTGTGGCTTGTTCATCACCTATGGGTGGGAACCTGTGGAATAACAAAGTCAACCTTACAGAGGTGAAGGCCTTTGTGGTTGATCGGAGGGAAATGATCGAACGGTGAACCGTCCAAATCTAGCCGCGTAGGTGTTGTTGCGACCGGCGTGACCAAAAAAGGAGGCGGTGGTAGCGTAGCCCCTTGGTAGCTGCAAATTTTGTTGTTGCTGTTAATATTGTTGTCGGCGGATGATTGTTCATACACACTAGATGGTGACTGCTTTACGGCATTAGTGGTAGCTTCTTTGGGGCGTTGTTGGGTGGTAACGCCGTCGATGATCACCAATGGGTTCCGGGGTAGCTTGAGTTTGGCCGGTGGTGGTTGGTGGCGACGACGTCGATGTAGATGGTGGTGTTGGGTATTGTACTGCACAATTACCTTCTTCTTGTTCAGTATATAAAACCCAAATTAACAATTGAATCGTATCTTTAATTTCAATTTGCTTTGGTTTTGATCCATGAACTTTGTTAAATGGTTGCTTAGTTGAGGGAGAATAAAGAACATCTTGTTTGCTTGGAAGCTGTGAATAAGGAAGATGAACCAGAAAGAACATCCCCTTTTGGCAGAGACTGCCATACTGCCATTTCACGGCTCCATCGTCCGCTATATAATGTAACGGACGGGCACTATCTTAAACATGTCAGAATATTAATCAGACCAAAGAGAGAGAAAGAGTCAGAAAAAAGTACTGCCTCTGTCCGCTACATAATGTAGCGGATGGAGCTCGAGTGTATTTTTGTCAAACAAATTATCCGCTACATAATGTAGCGGACGTACTTTAAAAAAACGTAAAAAAAAGAGACGTCCGCTACACTGTATAGCGGATGCCTTTTTGCTGTCGCGTGTCAGGACTTAAATGTTGTTCGGGAAACAGTATAGCGGACAGGGGCGGAGGGGCAAAAAGGTAAAAAAGTCCATCCGCGACATTATGTCGCGGACGACTGACAGTATTCGAAAAAGGCGCGATCTGGGCCGTCCATTGTTCAGGATGGACAGTCAGATCGCGCTTGCAACTTCTCATATTTTGCTAACGCTCTCAACGGATCAGCTCCCATATATATATATATATATATATACATATATATATATATATATATATATAAACAAGACTCGCACCTACCTATAATATACATATTCGCAGCCTTACAAAAGCATACACCCCTCCTCTCTCATTTTACCACTACCCCCCACTTGCTCACACACCAAAACCCACATATACAAACATGTGGCACTTATATAAACACACACACACATATATTTTCCACTTACCACTCACCCACACACTCACACGAACACAACACATGCGTAATTTCCCCACACCCACTGCCTCACGGTAGTGGGTCTATATCATTCTTCTCCCTTTTCTTTATTTCTTTAACACAAACATATATATAAACACACTACCCACATCACTCCACTCACATGCCCATTACACTACACACACACATGATCACTCACATGCTTACACTAAAAGACAAGAACACAATTGTGCCCAGCTGTTCCCCCATTTTCCTCACACAAACAAACACATTTCACACCAAAAACATATACACAATTGATATAACTAAAAATATTCCTCCAATCTACGGACGACACGTGGCAGGTGTGTTACGTAACCCATGCCGGCTCATTACTGATATGGCACTTACCATATCAGTCACCAGACAGAATCCTAAAGAAGCTCTGACTCTATCAGCAGAGATCAATATGGGATCCTCTAGGATCCTAATGAGATTCTGATTAGAGTTGATTGAAGCCCAATTCTAATTGGACTCCTCTTGCTACCACTATATAAAGGGGGTCAAGCCCCCCAGGTAAGCCTAAGTTCACACATATACACATTGTGCAATATTGCTATTCAGAGTTCTACCTTGTTAGCCTTCTCTGACTTAAGCATCGGAGCGTTCCCCCGCCGGAACCCCACCCGGCGGTCACTCCGTGTTCTCTTTTGCAGGCCTGAATTCTGGTACTGTTCCCGATCCAGTTTCTAGCTGCAACAGATTGGCGCCATCCGTGGGACCCCTACAGGGAACATGGCTAATCATTCTTCTTCCGATGACTCTTCACAGAATCATCCCCAGAACCATCATGCGCGAACTAGCGGCTCTCATCAACCAGGTCGTTCTCATGACCGACAATCGACCCCTTCACACCCCATCGCGCCAGTTCTTTTGAAGATGTTTACGTTAACGTAACATCTGCTACTCCTGAAGCAGAAACTAGACCTCGAAGAAACCGATCTCCAACGTCTACTCTGAAGAACGGGACCTCCGCCATCATCTAAACCATCAGCTATTCAAAACACCACATGACAACCTCACAAAGGAAATCCATGAACTAAAGGATGTTGTAAACACTCTTTAGCGAAAGCTCGACATGGCAGTGGCTCCATCGTCCACTCACCATTCTCATCTTCACCCAAGCGACCTTCGTCTTCATCTCACCTCCAGATCAAGCTACGGCCGCAAATACAGATCAACGGCTGATCTAACTTATGATCCAAGAGAGAAGAACGGAGATCACATGACCAGGAGTGGATCATGCTATCGACGAGATCCATCAGTCAAAGGTAGTACCAACCCCTCCCCCAAACGGGTCACCAGAGCTGAGACCCTTCAAAGATCTGTACCCAGAAAAAGGACGCCTGAGTTTCGTTCTCGAGAATGAGACTCCTGGAAGATGGTCCCTAGATATAACTCTCCAGAACGATCTCCCCTGAGGGGAAAATCTGGATATCCGTTATCCAAAACCATCGAAAAGGCAAAGCTACCTCCCAATTTTTGCATGCCTCAATGTGACCTCTACGACGGAGCTGGAGATCCAGGAGAACATGTTTACCAGTTTCAAATGAACATGTTACTTCTCCAGGTTTCAGATGCTGTCATGTGCAGAGCCTTTCCTACCACTCTGAGAAAAGCTGCACATGCACGGTTCAAGTCTCTACAACCAAGATCCATATACTCCTTCAGCCAATTATCGGATCTCTTTCAAAAAAACTTTGTAAGCAATCGCTCCTGAAGATAAAACTCAGCGAGTTTGCTAAACATCGTGCAAGAGAAAAACGAATCTTTGGCATACTTCGTCGGACGATTCAACGCAGCTACTTTGGAAATCGATAACTTAGACGAATCCGTAAAGTATACAGCCTTCCTCTGAGGCCTCCGACCAACATCGAAGTTTGCATTCTCCATTAACAAAAGTCCTCCAAGTAATATGAAAGCCCTTCTCGAGAAAGCCAACAAATATATTCAGGCTGAAGAATACCTGGAGACACACAAAGAACGACATGGAGAAGAGAAGAAACGATCTTGAGAGATAACTCCTCAAGGAGGCAAGCCACCAAAGAAACCTAAACGCGATGATCGACGTCCAAAAGACCGGTTTGCTTCGGAAAACATGACACCTCTCAATGCAAAACCATCGCAGATTCTCCACGAGATCAAAGACAATAAAGCTCTCCAATGGCCAGACAAAATGAGATCCCGACCAAACAAGAGGAACAAAGATTTATGGTCACTTTCACAACGATCATGGTCACACAACTGATAATTGCGGGACGCTTAAACGAGAAATTGAGGCCCTTATCAAACGTGGCCAGTTGAGAAAATTTGCAACTCCTAGAGAAGAAAGACAACAGACACCTCCGGCCATGGAGGAAAGAGAAGATCAAGAAGAGAATACGGGTACGATCAATACTTTATCTGGGGGATTAGCATCAGGAGGTTCATTAGGACAGGCTTGAAAAGCATACGCCAGAGAAGTGTGCATAACGAGTCAGCCCCCGAATAAGAAACAGAAGATAGTACCCGTAGCGGCAATCACCTTTTCCGATGAAGATTCAAGGGGTATAATAACTTCTCATGACGATCCATTAGTCATAACTCTGAAGGCTGAGAACTTTGATGTAAAACGTGTTTTGATTGATAACGGAAGTTCCGCCGATGTCTTATTTTGTGATGCATTTCAGAAGATGAACATTCCAGCGAACCGTTTCCGAAAGATGGATGCACCGTTGTATGGATTCTCCAATCATCCAGTCACGGTCAATGGTATCATTGCACTCCCAGTTGCGATTGGCACACCTCCGGCACAAGCCAACTTCATGCTTGATTTTGTGGTGGTAAAGGTCCCCTCAGCGTACAACGCCATATTGGGACGACCAGCACTCAATCAATTACAGGCAGTAGTGTCAACTTACCACCTCAAGATGAAGTTCCCCACGGAACAAGGGATTGGAGAGGTGAAAGGAGACCAAACTACAGCTCGTCAATGCTATGTGACTTCATGCCGATCAAAGAGCAAGGAAGCACTCATTATCGAAGACCTCCGGGAAGATACAAAGATGCAAAGGGGAGAACCAGTCGAAGATCTTATTAGCATCGAACTATATCCCGGAGAAGAAAACAAAACAGTTCGGATAGGTTCAAATCTTAAGGAAAACACCAGACTCGAGTTGGTGAACCTATTGAGAACCTATGCGGATATATTTGCATGGACAGCTGCAGACATGCCTGGAATTGATCCTGAAGTCATTACCCATAAGCTAAATGTTGATCCATCCAAAAAACCTGTCAAGCAGAAGAAGAGGACTTTTGCGCCAGAAAGACAGGAGAAGATTGAAGAAGAGATAGATAAACTCCTAATTGCCAACTTCATTGAAGAAATCCACTACCCAGATTGGATCGCAAACGTAGTCATGGTTCCTAAGACAGGCGATAGATGGCGAATATGTATCGATTACACAGATCTCAACAAAGCATGCCTGAAGGACAGCTACCCATTCCCAAGGATAGATCTTCTTATCGACGCTACTTCGGGCCATGAACTGCTTAGTTTCATGGATGCGTACAGATTATGATGCACAAGGACGATATCTCCAAAACTTCGTTCATCACAGAAAGAGGATTATACTGCTATAAAGTGATGCCCTTTGGACTCAAGAACGCCGAGGCAACCTACCAGCGTCTGGTGAACATGATCTTTCGGGACCTGATCGGAAAGAACATGGAAGTTTATGTTGACGACATGCTCGTCAAAAGCATAAAACCATGTCAAAGACTTGAAAGAAACTTTTGACATCCTTCGAAAGTATCAAATGAAGCTGAATCCACTCAAATGCGCTTTCAGAGTCGCATCAGGAAAATTTTTGGGGTTTATAGTTTCTCAACGAGGGATTGAGGCTAACCCGGAAAAGATCAAGGCTATTCAAACCATGATGCCCCCGAAAACAATCAAGCAAGTACAAGACTTAACAGGAAGAGTCGCAGCCTTGGGAAGGTTCATGGCTCGATCAGCTGAACGATGCTTGCCATTCTTCAAAGCCATCAGAAAAGCAAAAAGTTTCGCTTGGACAGATGATTGCCAAGAGTCGTTTGAAGAACTCAAAACGTATTTGAGTTCCCCGCCCCTACTTTCAAAACCACTTTCCGGTGAAAACTTATTTCTATACCTCTCAGTCATTGACGTCGCAGTCAGTACCGTTTTAATCATGGAATTCAGAAACCCATCTATTACATTAGCAAAGTCTTACAAGATGTAGAGACGAGGTATCCGAAGATTGACAAGATCGCACTAGCCCTTATCATATCAGCTAGGCGTCTTCGACCATATTTCCAGTCTCATACCATTATCGTACTGACGGACCAACCACTTAGAAAGGTATTGCTGAGCCCTAAGGCTTCAGGAAGACTAGTCAATTGGTCCGTAGAGTTGGGGGAGTTCGACATCCAATATAATCCTCGCACTGCAATTAAAGCTCAAGCCTTAGCAGACTTTATTGTCAAGTGTACATTACCTGAAGACCCTCCTCAACTAATAATTTCGGAGGTTCCAGACCCTTGGGATCTCTATGTCGACGGTTCTTCAGCTATTGGTAGCAGCGGAGCCGAAATTATTCTTATAAGTCCAGAACGATTTACTATTAAATACGCACTTCGCTTTGGATTCCAAGCCTCAAATAACGAAGCATAATATGAAGTTCTTCTTGCAGGGATACGGCTAGCACACGCCTTAAAGGTGGACTCACTATCAGTTTATAGTGATTCCCAACTAGTGGTCAATCACGTCTTGGGAGATTACGAGGCCAGAGACGAAAGAATGGCTCAATATCTTGACTTAGTTAAAACTTCAGCAGTGAAGTTTCAAAACTTCACCATTCGCCAGATCCCCCGAGATCAAAATACTCAGGTAGATACATTATCAAGGCTTACTTCTACTGAAGAAACCAATGTCCAAAGACCGGTATACCTTGAATTCCTAAAAGACCGCAGTATCGGTTCTCAAGTTGACATTGAAATCATAGATCAAGAACCCTGCTGGATGGACATCATCGACAAATACTTGTCCACAGGCGAATTACCAAGTGAAAGACATGAGGCGAAGAATCTTCGTGTCAAAGCTGCACGGTATGCCTTAGTAGAAGGGACTCTATACAAGAAATCATTCAGCCTTCCTTACCTCAGATGTCTACGCCCATCGGAATCCCTATACGCATTACAAGAAGTACATGAAGGGATATGCGGCCAACACCTCGGAGGGAGGACATTGGCATAGAAAATCTTAAGGCAAGGATACTACTGGCCTACGATGCAGAAGGACGCCATCGAATTCACGTGAAGATGCGATAAGTGTCAGAAGTTTGCACCGGTTTCTCATACGCCAGTTACTCCTTTAACTTCGATTGTTTCTCCCATTCCCTTTGCTGTATGGGGAATGGATCTGCTGGGACCATTTCCCATGGCGTCGGGGCAACTACGATTTGTGATCGTAACAATAGACTACTTCACCAAATGGATCGAAGCAGAATCTCTGGCAACCATTACTTCAGCCAAGTGTGAAGACTTCTTCTGGAAAAACGTCATCTGTCGTTTTGGAATACCAAGGGCTTTGGTCGTTGATAATGGAAAACAATTTGACAACAACAACTTTCGAACCTTTTGTACGAATCTGTCGATCGATTTGAGATTCACTTCTGTAGCTCATCCACAATCCAACGGACAGACTGAAAACATGAATCGAAGCATCCTACAAGGATTGAAGAAGAAGCTAGACGAAGCTAAAGGCGCATGGGTGGACGAACTCCCCAAAGTGTTGTGGGCTTATCGAACAACCCCACATTCAGTCACAGGGGAAACACCTTTCTTACTCTGCTACGGAACGGAAGCAATGTTGCCAGTCGAGATAGGAGTTCCAACAATACGGGCCTTACACTTCAACGAATTAAACAATGAAGATGGACTCCGAGCAAATCTTGATTTGGTAGAAGAAGCTCGAACTCAAGCCCATGCACGATCTGTCGTCATAAAACAGCGAGTGGGACGATATTACAATCAAAGAGTCTGATCCAAGCAGTTCAACGAGGGAGATTTAGTCCTTCGTAAACTAGAAGTTTCCGATCCAAAGGCAGCGACGGGAAAGTTATCTCCAAACTGGGAAGGACCCTACCGTGTTATAAAGGTGCTCAAACTGGGCGCCTACGCATTAGAAACACTTTCTGGAGAATCCATCCCTCGCACTTGAAATGCTGAGAACTTGCGCAGATATTACCAATAGTGTCTCGGCATGAGCCAAAAACACTTCCTTTTTTGGGGGATAAGGGGCACAGACCTTGTCAGAACTCCAATATCTTAAAAATAGTCTTTAGCATATTGTTTCGAATAAATGGGTTGTTAAGCAATCCAATGTAAACTTTATCTTTTACTCTAGCAATAAAGTTATTCTTTCTCAGTATTGTTGTAATATAAGCTTAGCCAAAACATTCTGTCCGAACAGAGTGACGGCCGAACACTCTGCCCGAACAGAGTGACAAGCTTAGCCAAAACATTATGTCCGAACAGAGTGACGGCCGAACACTCTGCCCGAACATAGTGACAAGCTTAGCCAAAACATTCTGTCCGAACAGAGTGACGACCGAACACTCTGCCCGAACATAGTGACAAGCTTAGCCAAAACATTCTGTCCGAACAGAGTGACGGCCGAACACTCTGCCCGAGCAGAGTGAGAAATTTGAACCAAAACATTCTGTTTAAACAGAGTGATGGCCGAGCACTCTGCCCGAACAGAGTGTATAACTCTTGGATTTTACAAAATACAAAAGAAGCCAGACGAATTAGCTACAGATCTAAGTCCGTGAAGAAACAAAAGTTAATGGGGGCATCGTCACTCCACCAAAACTTTTGCATCTTCGAAATATGGGCCGAGCGAGGGTGCTCGACTTCTTTGCCGACTCTTTAAGTGACGATTAAAGGGTTTGAGTCATAGTAAAAATGAATAATACTGTGTGAATGGTAAAACACAAAACCACGAGAAACACACAGTAAGAGCAAATTACCGTAAAATTAAAGATAGAGTTTTACATATAAGCCCTTAAGAGGGCATCAAAATTCTGTCCAAACAAAACAAAGAGACTAGCTACAAGTCTAAGCCTCGGGGGCATCACCAGAAGGACCTTCTCCTAGAAGATGAGAAGCTGCAACATCCCCTGCCTCTGAAGGCATAATAGTCTCTCCAGATGGTGACACTACCGCAGGCAGAACAAAATCATCCAAGGGGATATTAGGTAAGCTTTTAGCACACTTCTCCTTGGCCTTCACAAAGCCAAGCTCATAAATCTCCAGGCCATCTTCGGTCCGCTTCTTCAGCCATTCATCCCCCGCGTTCCCATCTAAGAAATCGCGAATGCCTTGGTCTCGAGCTTTGATCACCTCTTCTGTAGCCCTCTTTTTAACTCGCTCCAGTTTCTTCTCCAGAGTCGCAATCTGATCAAGATGATCTTCCTCATGCTTGCTCAGCTCTTCAGCACGATGGGTGGCCTCTTGTGCCTCCTTAACTGCTTCCCTCGTCAGCTGAGCCTCATTGGCTGCCACCTGCCTTGCCATCTCAAAGCGAGAAAACATCTCCGATCCGCTGGCGTCCATCTGGCATAAAGATTGAGGTCATTAGCTAAATGAAAATTGAAAACAAAAATAGAAACCCAGTTGAGACAAAGGATGTTACCGTATAGACGGCCTGGGCAAAGGAGCAGGCAAAGGTCTCGTGGGTCTGATTCTGGAAAACCTCCTTGTCTCGAGGAAGAATTCCATGACGAAGATGCTGCTCCGAGACCTGGCTGTCCGGCATCCCAAGGTCATCACGCCTAAGTGCCCATCTCGGACGAAAGATGGGATCATCTTCAATAGAAACTTGCTCAAGTATCCGAGGATAGTGTTCTGAAGGAGTGACTCTAGTCCTCTTAGGAGCAGGAGGCAACTCCACACTTGGCTGCTTCTCCTTTCGCTTCCCCTTAGCTTTCTGAAGAACGCCAAGGAAGCCTCCCTACTGTGATTTTCCACCACCGCTATCCATTTCTGTAATGAAGAAAGAAATCAATACGTGAATAAATATTGAAATCAAGTTTAAATTCAATATATTATGCAAAGCACACCTAGAGGAACGGTCTCAGCAGATGACACGCTAGGAATAGCAGGAAGGGGAGGAATCAGAAGACCAGCTGGAATGGGCTTTGAAGGTATGATCTTCGCCCACTCCAATTGATCCTCCGAAAGAGGCTCATCTATACAAAGACCACCTCGAATTTTAATGTGACTAAGTATGTGCTTAGTCTGGCTGTTGGGAGTAGGCTTGCCAGGATTTTCAAAATCCTTACAGAAAGGATTCCACACTCTGTCAAACGGAAGCTACCCCTTGTCCAGTCGGCCAACAACGAAGTATCTGGAAAGCCAGCCTTTATTTGACTTCGGGCCTCCCTTCAGAAGTCATTGCCTACTGTGAATATAATACCATCCCGGGCAGTTGGCAACTCCTTTGACGAAACAGACTGCAAAGAAGACTCTCATAAAATTTGTTAAATCTGGTTTGTAGCCTGAAGTCTAGACCAAATATATAAGACCGGCAAGCTTCCTCCAACCATTTGGAACAAGCTGCCCGGGAGCCATGCGATAATGCTCAAAGAAACGAAGAACGAAAGGATGAAGATGAAGTCTATACCCAGACTTCACCTGCTCTTCGTAGACACCTGTTTCAAACTTTGTGCCGTAGTTAGCTGGTTCACCCAAACCAGGAAGACGGGCATACCAACCTTCGGGAAGAGGATATTCCCGAATTAAATCCTGCAAATCTTCAGAGGACATCTTACTAGACTTCTCGTCAGCAGTATACCAAGGCTTGGGATTAGCCTTATCTTCGGCCTGATCCTTTACATCCCCTAAAGGATTCCTTCTAGACAAAAATTACGAAGGCTGTGAAGATGAAGGTGGTAATGGTTGAGAGGATGAAGGTTGGAATCGTTGAGAGGATGAAGGTTGGAATGGTTGGGAAGTTGAAGGTAGTGGAGGTTGTGGATTTGAAGTTCCAACTTCACTTCCTGAAGTTGCAACTCGTTCTGAACTCGAAGACGACCTACTACTCGAAACAGAAACTGAAGTATCAGACATGTTTTCTACTTCTACTACAAATATGAGACTACGACAAACTTGAAGAGCTGAACAGGAATGGTAGAAGAAAAGACTAACTTGCAAAGTAATGTGCTCCCAAAAATTTTCGAGCGAAGGTAAAATGAAGTGAAAGTTCTCTTTTATAGAGAAACGCCAAGTAACCGTTTCTTGGAAAACGCAACGGTTCGTGTACCCCACACGTGTCACAAGCTGAAGAGTAGGGGAGCTTAAAAATTTTCAAATTCCCGCTCAAATTCCCACACGTGACACGTTGGAGGCACCAAAACTTTGGCTGAGCAGAATTATGTCCGAACACTCTGCCCGAGCAGAGTGACAACGGCCAAGCAGAATTATGCCCGAGCAGAATCTCGTCCGAACACTCTGCCCATGTAGAGTGACAAAGGCCGAACAGAATTCACCGAGTAGAATCTCATCCGAACACTCTGCCCGAGAAAAGTGACAACGGTCGAACAGAAGTAGGCCCGAACAGAATCTCGTCCGAACACTCTGCCCATGTAGAGTGACAAAGGCCGAACAGAATTCACCGAGTAGAATCTCATCCGAACACTCTGCCCGAGCAGAGTGACAACGGCCGGACAGAATTATGCCCGAGCAGAATCTCGTCCGAACACTCTGCCCGAGCAGATTGACAACGGCCGAACAGAATTATGCCCGAGCAGAGTGACAAGGGCGAACAGAATTCGGCCAAGCAGAATTATGCCCGAGCAGAATCTCGTCCGAACACTCTGCCCGAGCAGATTGATAAAGGCCGAACAGAATTCAGCCGAGCAGAATTATGCCCGAGCAGAGTGGCAACGGCCGAGCAGAATCTCGTCCGAACACTCTGCCCGAGCAGAGCGACAATGGCCGAATAGAAGTCTTCCCGAGCAGATTCCTGTCCGAACAGAACGATGTCCGAGCAGAATATGGTTCGAGCAGAACCATGTCCGAGCAAAATATGGTCCGAGCAGAATCCTTCCCAAACAGAAGTCTGACCGAGCAGAATCCTGTTCGAACAGAACGATGTCCGAGCAGAATATGGTCCGACACTACAAGAAAAGAGGGAATTAGCGACGGACTTTTCGCGACGGACAAAATTCCGTCTCTAAAAGTGTTTTCAGCGACGGAATACACCCGTCGGGTAAAGTCCGTCGGTAAAACTATTTAACGACGGAATAATTCCGTCCGTAAAAATAACCGTCGGTGAAAGTCGGGTTTTGCCGACGAACTTTTACCGACGGGTGTGTTCCGTCGGTAAAACTATTTAACAACGGAATAATTCCGTCGGTAAAAATACCCGTCGGTGAAAGTAGGGTTTTGCCGACGGACTTTTACCGACGGGTATTTTCCGTCGGTAAATGCCTTAAATAGATCAGATCCCCTTCTTCTTTTCTTTCTCCCGTTGCTCTCTCTCTCTCTCTCTCTCTCTCACTAGCGATTTATCCTCCGTCGCCATCCTCGACAACCTAGCCCCCGACGGAATATATCCTGCCACCGCCTCCGACGCCGCCACTGCCGCCCATCTTCAAAACCGAAGGACCGCCACCACCACTGCTGCGCCGCCACCACAACCGCGCCGCCCATCTTCAAATCAGCCCAAGTATGTTACATCTAACCTTAATTCAAGCACTTTATATGCTTTCAAATGCAATTTTCCATCTATGCTAGGGTTCTAATTCTCGATTCCTACTATTGAAAATAAACTCCATAAAAAGATAATTATATTGCTTGCAGTGACAATTTTTCACAGTATTTGGTGTTGTAAACTCAATGCGAACAGAGAATATGGGGTGATAGTGCGGTTGTAAACTCAGTGAGTTTTTTCAATGAGTATTTTAGCGGTTGTTATTTTCATATGTAATGCACGATGTCAAAACTAGTACAAATGCTGCTTCACCACTGTATAATGAGCATCGCTAAATACGTTAAATCGAGTCACTTTTTAACTAACAGTAAATGCACCCATTGCACTCAAATGGACTCGCTCCCTGCTGCAAGGAAAAACCTCTAACCTGACAGCACTATCACCCCAGCAGAATGGACAAACTCCTGTAACTTGGTCATGCACTTGTGGTTCGTCTGGACGTGCTGCAAAACATTTTCCTGCATTTTGTCCTGCAAAACATTTTTCGATGTCTTAATCGGATAATATTTTGGTTCTAGTAATTAGTACTACATGTATGTCCTGTCCTCTGGATTATGTACCATATCTCGAGATTCAAGTTTAAAGCAACTAAGAAGAATGGTGGAGTCAACTTACTATTTACGCTTTTTCAATGTTTTCACAGTTTATTTTTAACTTTTTTTTTGTTGAAAATAATCGATGTTCTTTTAATTTGGGGAGAATATCATTGATAAAATAAAGATACATAGTTTGAAAATTCACCTTCTGGCTATTGCATTAGTATTGCTAAAGATATGAGCATGATACTTACCATGACGCACAAGGAAACAAGCACCTAAATAAATAGTAGATTATAAGTTATTTGGAGTTGAAGATCCCATGGCCGACACGTTCATGAACACAATTCTGGTAGGCACTATGGAATGCAGAAGCTGTTATGTATCTAGCATTCTAGCTTTCGTCGCTTGGGCTATACAAGCCCTCTCAATTCTGCATTGAAGGAAATTTAAAACTACATTACAAAAAATTATAGATATAAGGTGTTACCGGGTCTTGGAAGATATGTATATCCTAGGAAGAAATGTGATAACGGTGAGTAACTATGCCCTATTACTCATCGCGTAAGCATAGGCTAAAAATTCTCACACATAGTCTTGGAAATGTAACTAAAACCTACTTCACACTAGTTATTTAAACTAAAGATTTAAAACTCCAAATTCCTTCTTCAAAGACCCCAGGGGTACAGCTTATTTAGTTTTATGTGCAATATTTATGTATTGGGTTATTTTGCCTTTTGGTAAAAATCGATTGAATTCTGTAACTTCACCTAACAAGGCTTGGAGAAGTATTTGTTCTTTCTAACTGCACCCTAAACCCTAAACCCTAAACCCTAAACCCTAAACCCTAAACCCTAAACCCTAAACCCTAAACCCTAAACCGAACCCTAAATTGAACTAATTGAACCCTAAATTGATTGCCCCAATCTAACCGAACCCTAATTGAACACCAAATAAAAACCCCTAATCCAACCGAACCCTAAATTGAACTAATTGAACCCTAAATTGAATGCCTCAAATCAACCGAACCCTAAATTGAATCAATAGAACCCCCTAATTGAACCCTAAATTGAACTAATTGAATCCTAAATTTAATGCCTCAAATCAACCGAACCCTAAATTGAATCAATAGAACCCCCTAATTGTACCTAAATTGAAGTAATTGAACCCTAAATTGAATGCCCTAATCGAACCGAACCCTAAATGAAACTAATTGAACCCTAAATTGAATGCCCTAATACAATCGAACCCTAAATTGAAATAATTCAAGCGCATCGGATATGTGAATTTTGAACATTTTTTAAAAAATTTGAACATTGCTCATTTGTTTGATAATTTTAGGTTGTTAATTGTGCGTTTTATAATTGTGATTATTGATCGATGATTTTAGGTTATTAGCTGTGCATTTGAAGTAATTGCGATTATGAATTGATGATTTTAGGTTGTTAATTGATGATTTTAGATTGTTAATTGTGCATTGAGCATTTGAGATATTGAGATTATTGACGGAGGATGGGACCCAATTGGATTGAATATGTGATTTTTGTTAATTTTTATTGCATTGAGCATTTGAGAATTGAGAATTGAGATTGTTGACGGAGGATGGGAACCAATTGGATTGAGATACCTGTTAGTTAGCGCAGACACGGACACCACATCTGATCGACGGTGTCCGACATTTAGAAAACAAATTAACGTATGCCGATGTGTCCGGAGGTGCGTGTCGCTGGGCATCGGACACGTGTCCGGAGGCGTCGGACACGTGTCCAAAGGCGTCGGACACGTGTCGGTATGTGTCAGACACGTGTCGGTATGTGTCTGACACGTGTCCGGAGGTGTCAGAAACGTATCGGACACCATATTGACACCCTATATGAGGTGTCGGAATTGAGGTTGTTGAATGTGCATTAAATTTAGGTTAGTTAGGTTAATGCGACATTTTTAGCATGCACCCCCTGGAATCTAATCGTGGCTCCAGCGCTGGCTATAATTAGCCCTAATTAGTCCTGATTAACAATATTTTAGTAAATCAATTAACCCTAATTAGCTCTAACGAGCCTAATTAGTTTTAATTAACCCTAAGAACCTGATAAAATTCAAATTAGCTGTAATTACCTCAAATTAGCCCAAATGAACCCAATTATGCGCATATTAATTGTAGTTAGCCTAATTAGTCATAATTTGCACTAACATAACCCAATTACGCCTAATTAGCGCTAGTTAGGACTAATCAACACTACTCGGCACCATCAAAACCCTAATTAGGACTAAATAACCCTAATTAGTCCTAATCAACCCTAATTAGCTATAATTATTCAAAACTAGCCCTCACTAACATTAATTAGCTCTAACATAACCCAATTAAGCCTAATTAGCCCTAATTAGGACTAATCATCACTACTCGGCACAATTAAACCCTAATTAGTCATAATCAACCTTAATTAGCTATAATTATCCGAAACTAGCCCTCAT
>JAVXUO010001940.1:0-20049 GCA_033065855.1 Escallonia rubra | reverse complement strand
ATGTTACGTTTATGCAATGTTCCTATTGTGTCGAGTACTTCTTTCATTTTAGATCTATTCTTCCTCCATATTTGTGTATTTGTGGAAAAAAATTGGATGTCTGATTTGACAAAATAATTGAAACCACAATTGACTGTTTCGTTAAGTATAGTTCTATAGAAACTCATTGCATGGGTATCTTCCTTTAATTTCAATTACAACACTTCAAAGAGTACTTCTCTCCTTATCCTCGAGCGTGTAACTCTGAATATGTAGGCGATGCAAGGGCTAACTTAATGACCACAATAGAACATTGCCCTAAGTAATAGATAGAAGAAGCAGTTCAGATGTAATAGAATAAGTAAAGTCCCCGAGCTAGCTTCTAATTAGAGTGTCCCATAAATTCGGATTGACTAGTCTAAAGTTATTGCACAAATTAGAGAGAGAGAGAGAGAGAGAGAGAGAGAGAGAGAGAGAGAGAGAGAGAGAGAGTATGCAGCTAGCAACTAGGAAACTCCAAAGTTTTCATTTTAATTTGTTGTAGCATGGTTACTATTAGGAAACAAATACACAAAAAAAATCTATAGATATTACTTTTACTTGCGATTTTCTAATTAGGCCGAGAAACCTATCTACTGACTCTTAAGGTTGGAGTGCTGGAATGAAGCTTTTCATGTTCAGTAACTGGAGCACTAATGATTTATAAGGTGATTGTGACAATAACTATATCATCACTTTTCGGGTATCTAAAATCGGAGCCATGCTTTGCATTTGAAAAAATAATAAGAAAATATGATTTTTGGGAGTTGAATTTACACAGCTTAGTAAATCTAGGGTGCCAGATGTTGCTAAGGTTGACCTCAAGAAACAAACAAGGCACTGACAATGTGAGCAATCCATTGGGATAAGGAAAAATCACACTTCGAATTACAGCCAATAAGAACAATTAGTCTGATTCAGCATAATTCACTGGTTACGTCGTGCTTGTTACTCATCGGCTGCATATGAGAGAGGAGAGGGTATGAATTTATGTCAATGGTTGGTCTAGAGAGAGAGAGGGTGGAATACGAGGTAGAACAATTGAAAAGGTAGGGATTTGTTTTATGTTGATAAGTATGAGTAGTAATACTTAGCAACAATATCTATGATAATGCTACTTAAAAGGAAAAGAAAACTTATGAAATGATCATTCCAAAAACTTGTCCTTTAAACCAAAGTTGACGGGATTGCTCGAAATGCTACATGCATGCCAATGCACACTGAGTAAATTGCATTTGTGCGTATACCGAAGTACTTGAAAGAAGCTTGTTCGAACTTTGAAGGTATAAGACTCTCATTCCAGTAATTAAAAAGGAAACCTTTTTCTTCTACAAAATTGGAGTACTCCATCAGATTGCGTACCCCTAGACTCAAAAAGGAAAGGTGTGGAGAACTTTGAAGTGGGTTGTTGAAAAATAAGTCACCTATTTGAATACGAGATATTTACGATATTGTTTCGGTAACATCTCAAAGTACGGTTTTTCGTTCGCTTAATTGCTATATCTGATGGATACTCTATTTAGGCATAAACATACTTGTGCATCTTTGGTTTAAAACATCTGATGTTTGACCATGACAAGTGAGAGGATAATTGTTTTTGAAGTCGGCTATTAATGAGAAAAAACCTTAATGTAGTTGTTACTGAAGTTATGTTCATTGTTACAATATGTTGTTTGCATGCATATTTTTATTCTAAAGTTGCCTAGCTAAGTTCATTTGCATAGCCCTTTTAAAAGGACATGGGTTTGGTACAAACTTTATGCTGAACTCTAAGAATATATTTGCTAAATAGATTTTTCAATATGGTTTGTAGTCTCCAATGTTCAAAGTGAAAGGTGGATCCCTACAAGTGGACTAATTTCCAGGTACTTTTCAAGCAGTTTGTATCAAATGGAGTTGGGCAGTCCTATTGATTATATATATTTATCGAGAGAAATAGATAGAAGACACAATTTACGAACGAAATTTATGGGCTTTTCTTTCTTGATCTTGGTAAGTTGATGAATATGCTTTTCAGTTAAGGTGTATTGGATGATGCCAGATTCCTTTTTAAAGGAGCATGCGAAAAGGAGAGTGATTTGAAGCACTCCCTCTAAAGATTGAAGGGCAAGGAACAATCCCCGCGTCAAGAAACTTGAATTTTGGACTATGGTGTTAAATAACCTCCTCTATAGGACTTTTTATTTTCTTGTTTATGCTAGCCTTTTGAATGGTTAGGTTATTAAATGCTGGCTCCCATTTTTATGGGGATGAAAATTATCATTTTTCTATTCCCTCATAGGCGACCTTAATGGTCATCTCTTTTTGTACATAAAAGAGAAACCAAGATTGATTGAGTTCACCTTATGTTGGTTACCTACCGCCAATCTAATGCCTTCTAATATAAGAGATTGTGTTCAAGAGAATGTAAACAATCTACATATATTGAGAAATGGCTCACTAAGTTCTCCTATTATGTTACACCAGACACACAAGCTCTTACTAATGTTTTGTGAATTATCATAGATTATTAATTGACGAACCACTTTTGCTAACAAGCGACGTGCAACGCACGTCAAGAATAACTAGTGTAAATAAAAGATAAATGAATTTGACTAAACATGCTACAACAGCGGGGAGACGCGCTTCCATAATTCAAATTTGAATTGAGGTGGCTAACTATAGCAGCGGTTGTAGACCGCTGCCATTTAGTACGGTCTCTGCTATAGAAGGGCTCAAAGCGCAAATTTGGAAAATAATATAGCAGCGGTTGACCGTTGCGGTAAATGCGCATGACCACTGCTATATGTCTTCGGCAGCGCGGCTAACAACAACGGTCAGTGGCTGCTAGCACAGCCTTTATCAGCGGTTGTTCGAGCTGTAGCAGCGATTTTTGACTGCTTCTATAGGGCATATTTGTAGTAGTAGCTAGTATGTCTTTGACGAAGGAATACATCAATTTGGCCATTGGTTTGGCTCAGGGCAAGGTGTACACTCGAACCCTACTGGTTGGGCAGTTTATATAACGCCATATATACGATGGTAAAGAAGAAGACTCATTGGAGAGTACATTATAATTTAGAATAATGAACAAATACTCATATGTTGAGAATGTGACGGGGATTGATGGGCGAAAACAATTGAAAGACCCTCAGAGGTACCACCTAACTAGGAACAACCCAAACCTGCCAGGTACAAATTTCATTAGGTTTCTTGTAGCGTAGACTTGTTTTACACATTTACTTCTTTTTATTCAGATGAAGGTACACCAAAAAAGAAAAGAAATCTCACATTAGAGGAACCTGTTCAAAATATGAGGGTAAAGAAAGAAAAGATGGTTGCGGCTAAACGAAAAGAAATCTCACATAAGAGGAACCTGTTCAAAATATGAGGGTAAAGAAAGAAAAGATGGTTGCGGCTAAACCTTCAGTTGATGAGACTGTAGAAGACTTGTTCCATGGGTATCCATCAAAGGAAGATGCTAAGGATGGTATTCATGATGAAGATGAGGTACCCCTTATCCAGAAACGATGAGAGATTCGGGAAAAGAAGAAGAAATAAAGCCAGGCTACAACTCACAGTACACAAGCTTCTGGTAGACAATCTTCAGATCCTCAGTTGGCTGAACCGATACTGTTTATCCCTTTAAGAACGATTCCACCTGTGTCTAGCTCATCGGTTGTTGTTGATGTGCCATTGCCTATACCATCGAGCGTCCCTAAAACAATTAAGTATCTGTCTGTTTAACTTAGAAATACTCAGCTGATAAGAGCAAAATATTATGTTGAAAATTTGGCTTTTCAACTTATGGAAGCATGAGGCCAACAGACAAATCAATTGCGGAGCTGAAGACCCCTGCCGTTCGGAGTCCGAAACCAATAGGAAGTTCCATCAAGGTTGTGGTAACCCCTATTGTTCCTGCTGATAAATGCAAAGAACCTGTGCAAATTCCAGCTGTTGCTACAGCAGCGAAGCCTAAGGCTACTCGAAAAAAAGAATTTGGCTCAAAAGACCCGTTTCAGTCAAAGGACCAGGGCCCTGAAGGTATCTTTTCTTTCTTACGAATTTATATTATTAACCATTTATTGAAACAGTCATAACTTTCAATTCCTTATAGTATTTGGGCGGTGCTGTCATCGACTTGAGCCAAGAAGCAATAGAGAACACAAGCAAGGAAAAGACAACCGCTTCAAATGCTGACGACTCCATCGGTTTCTATACCGATATAGCTATCGGTGCAGAACCAACTAGTGGTGGTACCTATGAGGGCCTTTCAACTGTTTTTCCCCATATATCCCCGTCACATTCGCAACATGCAGGTGAGTATGTGTTCAGTATTCTAATTGTGTTTATAATGTACTATTTAATCTCTCATGACTTATATCTGGTTTCCCATTCTTACAGGACAAGAATACATCTTGGGACGTTCAGGGAGGAGAGGACTCTACTGATCCTCATTCTTAATTGGAGAATGCCCAACCCACTATCTCTCCTGCTCCTAAAGCTCACCTGTCACCTAAAGCTAAGCGTTCCCAAGCAGCGAGCCCAACAATGACTTCCGAATAAACAGATCATGATATAGCAACAATTGCCCCCGTCGTGAATGATACAATCGAGGTGTCTGTACCCGTTGTTGACGATACAAATCAGAAGTTTCAGCAACTTCAGGCAGCTATTAGCACCAATACTTGGCCTCTTGAACTAGCCTCTAGCTCTGCCAGAAGTATTTATGTAGTCCCTGTGTCAACTGAATGACTTGATATATACTTTGGCCGAGAAGGCATCTGTGCTGAGCAATGCACAAGTAAAAGTAATAGTTACTTTGAAACTGCAAATTTTGCTTGTGTTCTTCTTGGAAGCAATAATTTGCTTGTGTGTTCTTCATGGAAGCAATAAATGGATATCAAGACGAGCACAACAATAGTAGAAAAAGACATTGATGTCTTATTGAACCCAATGATCCAAGAGAAACATCAGACTTGTTTATAGATTTTAAAGATATTCAGCGAGTGGCAACAGAAATGAAGGAGCTAGAGAAGACTGCCGATCAGAAGTAGAAAGAGTAAGATTTACTCCAAAAACAAAGTGTTGTGTATCAAGAGGCAGATGACTTAGCCAAAGCTTAGGAGGAACCATTAAGAAATCACGGAAGACCAAATTCTCATCATCTCCAAGGCCGAGTCACAGTGGAAGGCATACAGGTTGCTTTTGATGTCTGCCACGTACTGTTCGTTCTTTCATTCAAAGTTAAGAACAACTCTCATTGAATTAAAGATTCCTTAGGTATTTTTACACCGTGGGCAGCATCTTTGGCAACCGAACTCTAGCAGTCAACCCATTTACCTCTACAACATCTGCACATACCCAAATCACCTGCCACCCCTCACAAAATCTTGGACACACCAAAAATCAGACCCACCAATTTGCCTCTTTAATCTGATCACTCGTCTCTGAAAATAGAGAGCATTGTTCTACTACTTTTCTTGTTCTTTGAAATGATTTTCTCACCCTTACATTTGTTATCACTATTTATAATTTAGCGTATGTCCCATTAAAGGTGGCACCATGTTCCCTAATCACCCCCCGCCAATAAACTGGCCCTAAAGTTTCAAGCTTGTGCCTGCCTTCGTGCCTCTTCTTCAGGGATGTTGCTCGCCTAGACCACACCTCTCGCACACCTAAACTTAAAAAAACGTAACCTGGATTCCAGGCCAACAATCTCAGTGAGCCATGGTTCATCTAGACAAAGTTCTTCGCCAAAAGTTAAAATTTTGTGCACAAAACAGAAACTTGTTGCCAACTTTCTTAGAGCTTACTCTTGTCCCATCAATCTAAAAAAAAATTGACACTTTCCAAGTTAAGAAAGGTTCCTTAGGTATTTTTCCATAGTTATACTCTTTTTTATACTTGTTTAATCTATTTCTCTCTCCACATTTAATCTTCGACCAATCCAATTCCTATCTTCTGACCCTCTCCTCCCCCCCCCCCCGGGCTCCCCCAATCTCTCTCTCTCTCTCTCTTGGGTGACTCATATCCTAAATAAGCGAACAATTTAAACCTGATTAAATTATTGGGGATGCATTTAGCCAAAAAACTATCGACAAATACACAAGAGATGCATGAAATTTAAAGTTTGAGAGGGTTAGTACCTGAGTAACATATATAAGAAGGCACAAGAAAGTTGTTAGATAAGAGAGTATTGAGGTGTGAAGAATGTGAAGAGAATTAATCAATTTAGTATAAGAGATGCTTGAAATTACAAGATCCATCCTAACGAATACCTATCAATATAGTACGAAAACACTTGCAGTGGAATCTACAACTTGCCCACAGTTGCCAAGGAAGATCTACTAATACTATCGAGGAGAGGTCAGTTCATATATGTAATTAAGTTAACTTATGCCAAACTGAATTTTTTTAAGTTAAATTATGGGGTTGGTTATTTAATGATTGCTCACAACCTAAATGATCAAATAGTTGACAGCGAGGGAGGGGATGTGAAGAAGGCTTGGCGGAGATATTTGGATGGTACGTGGGAGGAATGAGAATTTTGATGAGAAGGGGCCAAAAAAGGTGGAAATGTTAGAGAGAGATGTGTGAGGACCACGAGTTAATACTAAATTTGCGTGCAAGTGTCAAACGGAGAAAAAGTGAAAAACTCTTCCGGGGGAGCTGCTGACAACGGTCATGGCTATAGCCTGTTGGAATAATTAGACATTAGTTTGTATTACCTAAAAAAAATATGAATAGTACGAGTGATAAAACATAACAACAAAGTACTATGTTTGACGTGTGCAATGGAGCGGTAAATTCTAAAGCATAGTTCATCACCAAAGCATGACTTGTATTCTAAGTTCTAGGTTAGAGGTGCGTCATATGTTAGGGGTTCTAGGGAGGCTTGGGAATGGTAAGCCTAGGTAGATAAGAAGACACATGCTCTATCAGTATTCGGTGTTGGAACTCTTGATCATTCGATTTACTCATTATATTGTGCGACAAGTTTTGGCATTTGAGCCAATGGAGAACCCTTATATTGCGAAGGAGTTTAGAGCAATGAGCCAGACTATCTGAAACATCATGATTGTTGTGGTTTTCTATCGATAGAAATGTGCACTTGCATAGTCTAATTTGAACATCTCACAGGGCTCAATGTTTTTTGCAGAATTTCTTGCAGCTAGTTTTGACTGGATTTTTGGTTGAAATTGAACAAGTAGTCTTCTTCTATTCCTTTTGTTGTTCATTATAAATGAGTTTGTTCAACTGGTGCTCCTTTTTAGGATGTGATCGATAAAGAAAAACAAGTAACAATTGTGAACAGAGATCGAAGCAAGGATCATGATTTGTTTTTGGGATTTGTACATTGTGATCTATTGTATTTAGTGAACAAATAAGTTGTTGTATTGAGTGTTAGTTGGTGTCGTATATGATTTAAATTTTATTTGTATTACTTGAAATTTTACAAACGATGAATCCTAGTTTAAAGAATTAAATTGTTATCTGGATTCGTTAGTTAAGGTTAATTGTTTGAAACAGGTTTGAATTATGAAAAATAACGAAAATAAAATATGCCTTTTTAGCGACGCAATTCCGTCGCTAAAAGTCCTTCCAAGATCAATAAACGTTTTAGGGACAAATTTGTAGCGACGAAACTAATGTTCTTGAAGATGTTGTGACGGACTTTTAGCGACGGAAATTCCGTCGCTAAAAGTTTTTTTTTAGAAAATTCAAAAAGTAGAAAGAAAATACCTTTTGCGCCAGAAAATTCCGTCACCGGAAGTAATTAATTCCGTCGGTAAAAATTGAATTTTTTCCAGCATAGTATTAAATTCCATCGCTAATCTTTTAGCAATGGGATTTTTACCAACGGACTTTTAGCAACGAACAGTCAACACTAAAAGTATTTGACGACGGAATATCCACTTTTCGCAACGGAAAATTTCGTCGCTAAAGTGGATTTTCTTGTAGTGAAGGTTTAGTATTGGCGGTTAGGATTTAGAGTTTAGGATTTAGTAAAGGGTTTGGTTTAGGGTTAGGATTGATGGTTAGGTTTAGTTTAGAGTTTGGTTTAGTTTAGTGTTTAACTATGAGTGACAATTAGGGTTAGGGTTTGATTAGATTGAGGGTTAGGTTTAGGGTTTAGTTTAGAGTTTGGTTTAGTTTAGTGTTCACACATGATCGTGTGCACCACATAAATCAACATAGAAATCCATTGTTTTGGATTACTGTAGGAACACGTTTATGATGTTTCTGCAGTAGCTTAAAGCTAAACATTAACTGATTTGACGTTCTCGCCCTTGTTCGTCTACTTTTTTTCTATTTAAGCAGCTACTAATTGCACCCTTGCAAGTGAGCAAATCATTACTGGAGGAGGCGAAAATGAAGGTCACCGGAAAACTTTCAGCTGAGACGGAGGTTGGCGTTCCGGCAAGCGAAGCGTGGGATATTTACGGATCGGTTAAACTTGTGAAAGTGGTTGTCCCTGAAGTGCTTGAGAATATCGAACGTGTTAGCGGCGACGGTGGCCCCGGTACCATTTTTGAAATCACTTATCACGGAGGTACACAATATCCTCCCAAGTAATGCTAATTTTTCAAACACTTTCAGGTTTCTACCTATATTGCTTCCGGGTGTAGGAGAAAAACAAGTTAATATTTTATCCAAACCTTAGTTAGTGTTTTCAAACACACCCTTAGTCTTAGGCTCTAGTGGTTGTCTGTAAGCTGAAATATCTTGCGTCTGGCGGTGGATAGAAGTAGTAGTATTTGGCCGGTCTGTGAAGCTGATGGATATGGAGCTGAATGAGCCAGGTGATCGTGAATACTAGAAGTTTGTCGCCAAACATTTCCCTATGGTTTAGAAAGGATTCAGCGACTATGCTGAGTTCTTAGCGACGCTTGAATGCGAAGCTGGATCTGTCCCTAATAGCTAGCCATTAAGCATATGAGGCCTCAATTGATGGTCATAGATACGAGCGGCGGAGATGCTAACGTTGTTGCTCCAGCCTCCATGATCTGTCAAATGAATGATTTTTTGGTTGCAATCCCGTAGGTAATCCAGAAAAAAAAAAAAAAAACGAAAAAGGAAAAAAAAGTTTCCTCTAGACTTTTCACTTAGGGTCCGATTGGATCACGGAATTAACCTTAGAATTGAGGCAGATTTTGGAATTGGACCTTAAGAATTGTAATTCCGGTGATTGGACAACTTATTTAGAATTGAAATTACAATTCATACCCAATTCCACGAAATTAAAAACATATATTAAAGCCCACATTCCAATTCCTGAGGCCCAACCTCAAATTTGCAATTCCAGCCCACTCTTCGTTTCCATCTTCGGCTTGCAACTTTGCCCGACACAACCTTTCTCTCATCTCTGAGCTCTCTTTCTCTCTTCCTTTTCTCTTTTCTTTGATTCAATCTCACCATGGCAGCGACAATCTTCCTGCTCTTTTTTCTTTGACTCAATTCGCCATAGCAGCGGCAATCTACTGTGCCGATATCGCCGGCTGCGATCTAGTATTTTGACGGCGGCGGCTTCGACGATATACTCTTTTTGACGGCTATGATCTAGTACCAGCTCTTTGCAACCATGTAAGTGTACTTCTTGTAATCTGTACTGCTTGCAAATTGGGCAGCATATTGCTAAAAATCGTTTGGTATCTATCTCTTTATGCCAAATTAGGATGCTCTAAAAAATGCACATCAACTGTTCGACGAAATGCCTGATAAAGTTTTTGTCATTCGCATGGTTGTATTCTTGGCATAACTGTTTGT
Organism: Escallonia rubra; assembly: GCA_033065855.1. Taxonomy (NCBI): domain Eukaryota; kingdom Viridiplantae; phylum Streptophyta; class Magnoliopsida; order Escalloniales; family Escalloniaceae; genus Escallonia; species Escallonia rubra. The sequence continues at coordinate 10,281 of JAVXUO010001940.1, read as the reverse complement.
ACAGACAGTTGGCAAAGTCGCAAAAACCTTTGGACAAAAGTGGTTGTACAACTGCCCAAGCAGGTTGTACAAGCTTCTAGTGCAGTGGCTGGTTCAGCATAAAAAAAGGGCACCCACATGCATATATGTGTGCATGCTTATTTTATTTCCATTACGTTTTACCTGTCTAGTACTTTTGTGCAGAGATGTTGGATTTATGTGCAGACCAGGAATTAGTAAATGGTTTGATCTAAAGTATTTGAGGCATATGTAAGTTTTTTCTTTTACCAGGTAATATATGGATCAAATAACTTATCTGATCAATATCCTCATTTCACAAGAGACTCGTTATCTCGATCGACTAAACCGGTAGCTTATGTATACATGATGTAGTACCACAATCAATATGACTATAGTCAAATCTTGCAAACTGGAATCACCGGCAGATTGCTGAATAACAAGTATTCATGGATTATGGTAATCTATCAATTTCAATTCGAGATAAGCGGCATTTAGTGAGATTGACAAAAACATGTGCAGTCTCTGAAAATTCTAACGAATCAAAAATTGTTTTTCGTAGTAAGACGAACGAGAATGATTTGATATTGAAGAACTTGAATGCCATCATATTACGGTCAAAATATACTAGGAAAAGCAACTGGACACTATACAACATTCAGAGTGAGCTTAGATCAAGTTGATATGTAAACTGGTACCAACAACTTATACAAAGCTACTTCACTTCAGCTCAAGGATCCAATCCATCGTGTCTTCGGTAAGACCCATCTGTAGTCTAGTAAGTGCAGAATATAGCTGTTGTGACACAAGACCAACTCCAGAGCTTCCGTAAGATACCCTGCACATTCAGTTGGATAAATATTATTCGTAGTGCCATGAAGGCACTACATAGACATGTTTATCCACTTAAATCACATTATAGCAAAACCGCACTAAATCAGTGTCTTCGCCTTTTGCCTGTACCACCTTACTAAAATCTTGTGCAATTTTGCACTTTCCTAATTTAGTTTTTGGTAAGGATATGTTCTGAATTTTCACAGATATGTATAGTGTTAATTTTTTTTTGGTACAAATGTATAGTGTTAATTTGATATGGTTTCTTTGCATATGTTTCTTTTCTTTGCATATGGTTTCTTTGAATAACCTGCAACTCTTCATATGGTTTCTTTGCATATGTTTCTTTTCTTGGATGTGATAATCACTTCTCTGTAGCTGTAATTAAGTACTGTAACTTACTTCCAAACATCTATGTTGAATAGAGTAAATAAGTGCAATGGTTCTTAACTCTGGCCATGTAGACATGAAAAGAAGAAGTGTCGAGGTCTTTAGTGATGTCGATCTTATTCATAGTCAACTTCCTAACTGCATCCTCACATCATACAACTAGGAAATATTTATCTTAGCAACTCGCACAACATGTTTTCAGCCATGTTTTCAGCTTTGAAATTTCACCTCATAAGGTGGTAAACTACTGAGGGCCTCTTTTTACCAACACAACCCGGCGATCAAAATGGTAGTGAGATAATATCAGTAGCCCTTGTATGCATATAAAGTCAAGGGTAGAATAAAAGAGCTTTCTCCGATCACGAGCCGCTCGCTGTCTGTCCGACCACTTCTCCCTTGTATTCTAGTCTAGCTTGACTTGTTGACTTCTCTAGATTAGCCTCCTATAGTGTAGTAAGTTGCTCCATATTTTTTGAAGTTGCAGATATAAGGAAAAAGTGGAAGCTTTGCACATTTCTCCATCGTCTATCGTCTACATATATCTGAACAAGGTCACACGAGGTGAAGTACGAATTTTAGCTGCAAAGCATATTCAGCATCTACTTTGCATGTTCTTTATGATTCTGTGCATTCATATTCTTTACATTAAAAACCGTTACTTGTAAAAAGCATTCTAACGTAATAGCCGTTGTTTGGGGGAAGAAAAAGAGATTAGCTGCTGTACTTTACATGCGTAACACCTAGTCTATATGAATCTCCTGGAAGAAGCTGGATGGTTTTTACACTTTGTCTTAGTTTGAGCTAACTGAATTTTTCTGTTCCAACATATCCTTGAGGCATTTGTTGGGAGCAGGATTACACATAAATAGGAGCAAAGAGAATTCCTGCACTATTTCAATTGCGAAAGGCGTTGGTTTCAGCTCCCCCACCCCCTTCTCTTTTTTTATATATATTCGAGCTAGCTTCAAGAAGGAAGGGGAGCAGCGGGGTGACAGCTATGCTTTAGTAGAAGTTCTTTGTCTTTAGAACTTCTGCGAGGAATATGGAGTGAAATACTAAAATGTGCCTGTGAGGAGTTTGTAAATACTGAAATACTGTGGTCTATCTCTATTTACTATTTTCTTATTGCTCTTTTTCTTAATATTCTAATTGAAATAGTTCTTCTTCTTATTGATTTTTGTGTTTGTAAATAGGATGAGTACCGATAGCAATGCCTCGCAAGTTAGTCTTTCTAAAGAATGTTGGTGATTTGAAGACAAAATCATACCTTAGATGGACTGTGGAAATGGACCGCGTTCTTAATGCTGTCTTACTTGATCAACTTAATATTGGGAACAAAGTTCCTAATGGATGGAAACCAAGTGCGTACAATGCTGTGATTGATGCAATAAGTGATCAATGTAACGTTAAAGTTACAAAGGAGAATATTGTTGGCCATCTAAAAACATGGGACAAGCATTATGAGGTAGTGTCTAAGTTGTTGACCCAAAGTGGCTTTTCGTGGGATTGCTATTCCAATACGATTAGCGTTATAGTGAAGCTGCTTGGAATGCGTATGTTCAGGTAAAAAGCATATTACTCTCTCTTATTTTTTAAACAATTGGCGCTACTTACATAATTTTATATTTACTTTTTGTAGGATCATCCCGATGCAAAGCCATATAGAAGAAAAGTAATTGAAAACTGGGAAGATTTATCAGCTATATGTGGACAAGATCGAGCAACAGGGGAAGGAGCTGAGACTGGTGTTGAAGGTTATAATGAGCTGGCATCTAATTCCAATGTAGAGGAGGCTAGTGAAGATCTTGAGAACACGAATCATCAAAAGGCAACCTCTACAACTAAGTTACAACTATCGAGAAAGAGAAGTCGGACTAGTGATGCACTTGCTACAGCTGTTACTTCAATGGCTAGTGCCATCGACAAGGTATGTGCATCAGAAGCTACAATTGCAAGTGCGGATTTCATTTATGAGAAGTTAGTAGAGGTGCCAGATTTGGATCAGGTTGAGTTGCTCAAAGCTTATGATGTACTGACTGGCAACGCGAGAAAGTTTGAGTCATTCATGTCCCTTCCATTTCACTTGAGGAAGCCGTGGTTAATGATGCAAATCGGCACTCATAAGACTTAAGATATGGAGCCTACAAAGAATTTATGAACTTTGAATTGTATTCAAGTTTAGTTTTTTAGGAGCTATTATTTTATTTACTGATAGAGATCTAACTTGTTAATCGTTTGTTACATTTAAGAGCCACTTCATTTTGTTAAGTCTAAGCACATTTTTATTTTTGAAAATATTTTCTTGTTGTCAAGTACTAGCATAGCATTAAAATTTTAATATACAGTTGTTGGATTGCAAATTCAAGTTTTCTTATCAATTAGTTGCAATTTTACATTTTGTACCTAAGTCATCATATGCGTAATTTTTTTCTTTTTCCTTTTCTTTTTCTTTTCTTCTATAGGGGGTAGTGCGGGTGGAGAAGTGTTGTTGGGTATGATTTGATAAGAAAGATATAACTCTCTTGTTTGCATATTCACCTCTTATTTTTTTACTTTAGCAATTTCAATTCTTGATATCAATTTTGTGCTAATCAATCAATGGAATTACAAATTCTACTCAATTCCAAGTCAATTCCAATTCCATGGGAATTGTAATTGAATTACAATTCTCAATTTCAATTCCAATTCCGTTTGCCAATCGGACCCTAAGGAAAAAAAAGTTTCCTCTAGACTTTTCACTTAGGGAATTTGGGGTTTTTCTCCCTTCCAATGAAGAGTTTTGAAATATTGCCCTAAAAAGGCTCAAATTGTCTCCTGAGCGATTGAACATTTTATTGAAAATGTCTTCCTTTAGCGACAAAATTCAGCTGCCAACAATCAACTTGCATGATATTCTCTTTAGAAGCTTTAGTAGTAGATGTTCCAACACTCTTAGGCAAACTCTCTTATGCACTATGTCATGAACTCTTCAGAATGCGTGAAGTATTTGTGTCAGACACTCAATACTTGAACATGGGTAAGAGATATGTGTCTGACATATCTCATAGGATATGGTACTATGAACACTATCGTATAATGTTTCTTTTAATTTTTTTTGGGTAAATTACACTAAAACCCCCTGAGGTTTTACATAATTACACTCAACTATCGCTATCTTTAAAAATTATACTCCGCTCAAAAAAAAAAACTTTTTCTCTTACGGTGTTAACGTTGGAATGCAAAAAGACATGAATACCCTCCTACGGTTTTCTTGAGATTTTGGAGGGAAAACCTGTTCTTGGGAATTGGAGGGAAACTTGTTCTCGGGAAGGAGGAAAAACAGTTGGCAGAGAAGGAGGTGGGTAGGGGGTCACTGTGCGATCGGGGGAAGGGAAGCCTAGAAATAAATCAGAGCCAAACATTTCACAACCCTAATCTCATAAAAAAGACGAGGCAACCAATTCCGGTGTACCTGTGCTACGGGACGACGCAACCACTTCCGGTGAACCTGTGCTGCGGGACGACGCAACATTTTCGGTGTACCTGTGCTGCGGGACGACAACCACTTCCGGTGAATCTGCTTGAAGGTATGTTTTCCTAACTCCTTTATGTCTTTCACGTTTTTCTCGTTATTTCCCATTTCTGATCTTTCTTCTTTTGCATGATTTCCGTAGTTGATAGCATAATGTAACCCGTAATTGGACCCTGATTTAGGCCCTAATTCACGTAGACACATTTTGAACCCTAATTGGACCGTAATTGAACCAAATGAACTCTAATTGAACCATAATTGTACCGTAATGTAACCAATTGAACCCTAATTGAACCGGAATGTAACCAATTGAACCCTAATTGGATCGTAAGTGAACCAATTGAACTCTAATTGAACCATAATTGAACTGTAATGTAACCAATTGAACCCTAACCGAACCAATTGAACCCTAATTGGACCGTAATTGAACAAATTGAACCCTAATTGAACCATAATTGAACCGTAATGTAACCAATTGAACCCTAATTGAACCAATTGAACCCTAAATGAACCTTAATTTAACAAAATGACCCTAATTGAACCAATTGAACTCTAATTGAACCCTAATTGGACCCTAATTGAACAAATAGAAACCTAATTGAACCAATTGAACTCTAATTGAACCCTAATTGAACAAATTAGACCCTAATTGAACCCTAATTGAACAAATTGGACTCTAATTGAACCATAATTGAACAAATTGGACCCTAATTAAACCCTAATTGAACAAATTGGACCCTAATTGAACCCTAATTGAACAAATTGGACCCTAATTGAACCCATTGAACTCTAATTGAACCCATTGAACTCTAATTGAACAAATTGAACCCTAATTGGACCTTAATTGAACCAATTGAACCCTAATTGTACCAATTGTACTCTAATTGAACAAATTGAACCCTAATTGAACCCATTGAACTCTAATTGAACCCATTGAACCCTAATTGGACCTTAATTGAACCAATTGAACCCTAATTGTACCAATTGTACTCTAATTGAACAAATTGAACCCTAATTGAATATCCTAATTCACTTAACCCCAGCTGATGAACCCTAAATTGAATGCCCTAATTGTAGCCCTAATTTAACCCCCTAATTATTTTTCCTTGTACTACAGAATGGGCACTGAAAGGATGTATAAACTGAGGGTCCACTACTGTAACATTGTTGATAGCATAATTGATGTGGATCCTGACAGATACAGCTATATGGATCTGCTTACCGATGTAAATGATCTTATGTTGAAAGACCTCCCCTCTAGTTTAGGTATAGTTATTGCCCTATACTATACTTTGCCTGGAACTCATGTCAGGGAAGAAATAACATCTGATAGGTCCTTACTTGACATGTTTGTGCTATATGAGAATTCAGAGGAGATTCATGTGTTCTTAGAAACTGTTGGGGTAGAACCTACAGTAGTTAGTTATCCAGAACCAAATGTAGAGGCAGCTAGAAATGGCAGTAGACCTGGGACTAGTAGGGCACCTGAGAGTGAGAGTGAAGATGGCAGTGATGAGGAGTTGCACCACACTAGTGATGATTCTGATTCTGAGGATAATGATTGGGAATTAAGGGAAGAATTAAGTGAGACTGATGAAGAGGCAAGTGATGAAGAGCCTGTGACAGAGGATGATCAATTAAGTGAACATGAGTTGTCCAACTGTGACGATGAAGATGAAAATCCTATGTACAAGAGTGATGATAACTTGGATGTTGAAGCAGTAAATGTAGACAAATATATGAGGGGAGAGCTATTTGAACATAGGCCAGGTGAAACTATTGAACTGTACAAAGGTTTGTTGTTTGAAGATGTCAATCATTTTAGGAATACTCTGAGGGATTATTGTATTCAGGCTGGGTTTAAGCTTGTCAGAGATAGGAATGAAAAGAACAGGGTTGCTGCCCACTGTGGCAATCCTGGATGTAGTTGGAGGATATTTGCATCACCTATTCCTGATGGGAAAACTTACAAAATCAAGAGCTTAGGTCCTGAAGATTCTTGTGTAATGGGCATTTCTAACAAGGAGGCCAATTCCACTTGGATTGCACAGAAGCTGCTTGGGCACATTAGGAGAAATCCTGATATTACCATAAATGGGCTGCAAGAGCTTTTGCTAGAAAACTATGGTGTAGAGGCCCATAGAATGCAGTTGTACAGGGCAAAAAAGAAGGCACTAGAAAAGATTGAGGGGTCTCATGCTGAGTCATATAAGAAGCTGTGGATGTATGGGCATGAGGTGATGAAGACTAACCCTGGGAGCTTGTTCAAGCTTGAAACTCAAAGAGTTCAACCTAACCTGGATTTGCCTCACTTCCATAGGCTGTTCTTTTCATTTGCAGCTGTGCAAAATGGCTTTAAGGATGGTTGTAGGCCATTTCTTGCAGTTGATGGATGCCATCTTAAAGAGCCTTATGGAGGTGTATTATTGTCTGCTGTGGGCTTAGATGGGAACAATGGGTTATTCCCTATGGGATTTACTGTTGTTGAGAGTGAGAACACACAGAGTTGGAGGTTTTTCCTACATCACCTTTATACCATCATAGGTGATGGTCCTGATCCAAAGCCATGGGTGATCATGTCTGATGGACAAAAGGGTATTGAGATTGCCCTAGCAGACATTATACGACATGCAACTCATAGAAGGTGTTGTAGGCATCTTTTCTGCAATTTTAGGTCTAGATACACTGGCATGAAGCTTAAAAGCTATTTTTGGTCTGCTGCCAAGGCATACAATGTGGATGACTTTAAGCTAGCTATGAGACAGATGGAAGACTTGTCACCAGAAGCAGCTGAGTGGTTAAAAGGTCATAAAGTAGAGAGCTGGGCTAGGTATACATTTGACCCTGCTGTTAAGAATGACCAGGTAACCAGTAATGTGGTGGAGTCCTTCAACAACTGGCTAGGGAAATTGAGGGGAAAACCTGTGCTATCCATGATTGATCACATTAGAACTAGGCTGATGGTAAAGGTACATGAAAGGTTTGAAAAGGCTGCTTCTTGGGAAGAAGTAGTAATTCCAAGGATAATGAAAAAATGCAAACTGGCAGTTGCTGAATCTAGGTGCTGTAAAATAGTCATGGGTTCTGGGGGTACAGAGTTTGAGGTATCTGACCTTGGGAAGGTGCATGTTGTGAACTTAGTGAGGAGAAGTTGTTGTTGTAGGGTTTGGGATCTTACAGGCATACCTTGCAAGCATGCAGCAGCATGCATCAACACCAGGAGATTGAATGTGGTTGAGTTTGTGGATAGGTGCTACAGCAGGGATACTTATTTGAAAGCTTATGGTCATGTTATGCACCCACTGCATGATGAGACCCACTGGGGGCAGCTCCAGGGGATCCTTTGCAACCTCCCCCTTTTAGGAGGTTGCCTGGAAGACCAAGAAAGGAAAGGAAGAGGGCAGCAGATGAACCTGCTAGGGAAGGAAAAAGGTCATGCACTCTGAAGTGTGGAAATTGTAAGCAATTTGGGCATAATAAAAGGACCTGCCAACGGGCACCAGTGGGAAGCAATATAAATGCCAATGTTGCAAGCACAGGGGGGGGGGGGGGGAGGCAAGGTAGGGGCAGTCAAGGTAGGGGCAGTCAAGGCAGAGGCAGTAAAGCTGGGTGCAGTCAGATTGGGTGCAGCCAAGTTAGCATGAATGAGCAGGTAACCACTGATTTCTTTTACTTGTTTTTCAGACTTTAACTTATTGTTTTTTTCCTCAAGTTTTCCCATTCTGTTTTTTTTAACAGGGAGGACCTGAGGTGGTGGCTCAAACCCAGGAGTCACAGCCTTGAAGCTGCAGAGAAGGGTAAGGGTATTTGTAGATATGAAATGACTTTTGTGAAGCTGTGAATGAAGATTCTTTTGTGAAGCTAGTTGAAGACAGATTGAAGATTATTTTGTGAAGCTGTGAATGATGATTATTTTGTGAACCTAGTTGAAGATAGATTGAAGATTATTTTGTGAAGCTAACTGAAGATATTGTGAAGATTATTTTGCGAAGCTGAATGAAGAAATTGTGAATACCTTGTGACTGCATACAAGTTTTTGAAGTTGAAGTCCAAGGAATATGTTAGCTTTAGGTCTCAAATATGTGACAGACAATGTGTACACTTTGTAAAGTTTAGGTTACAGTCAACACATGCACAAGTTTGGATTATGTAAGCTTAGATCTTGGGGATAATGTAAACTGTCTATTTTTGGATAATGAAACCATGGTTGTATTAAATCTCAGTGCTTTTTGTAATTTACCAATTAGTTTGTGTGCACACTGCAGTTTGGTGCAATGTGTTTGTGTATTTGATTTGTTGCACTTGGTTGTCTTCATTTAGTCTGTTGCATTTAGTTTATGCAGCAGTGGGTTGCACTGTGTTGGTGCATACTGCTGTGGTGGTGCATTTTGTTTATGGAGTTGGTTGCAATACAGCTGAATGAAGAAATTGTGAATACCTTGTGACTGCACTTGGTTGTCTTCATTTGGTCTGTTGCATTTAGTTTATGCAGCAGTGTGTTGCAATACAGCAGTGGGTTGCACTGTGTTGGTGCATACTGATGTGGTGGTGCATTTTGTTTATGGAGTTGGTTGCAATATGTTGGTGATACCCTGGCATGATTCAGCAGTTTGTTTGTTCACTAGTTTTGAGCAGGGTCACTCCAATTCAACAATTCAGCAGTTTGTTTGTTCACATGATTTGGTGATACCCTGATAGAGCAACAATTCAGCAGTTTGTTTGTTCACTAGTTGCAATATGTTGATCATGTCCTGATTTGCTATTTTTCAGAAAGGTCACTCCAATTCAACAATTCATGCATCATATTCATCCACATCATGTCATGCGCAAAAATAGTTACTTTTCAAATTACACAGAACTCCCATGAGGTTTGCATTAATTACACTGAGCTCCCATTACGAAAAAGATCAGAGAAGGCCATACAGAAAACCCTAGAACATCACATTCATTCACCTTCTTCATACAAAGTCATTACAAAATATTACAAAAGAGCTCTGGAAAGGAAAATGAAGCCCACATTACTTGCAGTACATAAACACACACCCAACTTCCTCATTTGCGGACAACAAAAAACATCACCATAATACACATCCATGAGGAAATTAGAGAAGAAATAACCAACAACTTCAGCATTGCCTGATTAGCTTCAATCAACTGTAATTTTTGACCGGTTACAACTCCATTTCCATCAAAAGAGTGCATCTTTGCCTCTTCATTGATCTCGGGCCTTTGAATCTCTTTAGAAAACTCAGATGAACATTTCATTAACCTTCCACTTGGCTTCATTGTTGCTCTATCAGGTGTGCACCAAGTGAACATTTTACATCCACCACTTGCACAAGAGAAGAACAACTTACCTTTACTTGGCTTCTCATCAGATTCAACAATCCTCAAGTTTGCCCTCTTTCTACACCAACAATTCTTGTACCTAAACCTTAGATCCAACCACTCTTCATTACTTTCTGACCAAGACATTGTTACCCCTTAAATTGATGGGTCTGATTTTACTTTAGGGATAAAAGGGCATGAGCAGAAGGTGGAGGAAGGGA
>JAVXUO010001900.1:0-126448 GCA_033065855.1 Escallonia rubra | reverse complement strand
GACTTAAGATATGGAGCATAGAAAGAATTTATGATCTTTGAATTGTATTCAAGTTTAGTTTTTTAGGAGTTATTATTTTATTTACTGATAGAGATCTAACTTGTTAATCGTTTGTTACATTTAAGAGCCACTTCATTTTGTTAAGTCTAAGCACATTTTTATTTTTGAAAATATTTTCTTGTTGTCAAGTACTAGCATAGCATTAAAATTTTAATATACAGTTGTTGGATTGCAAATTCAAGTTTTCTTATCAATTAGTTGCAATTTTACATTTTGTACCTAAGTCATCATATGCGTAATTTTTTTCTTTTTCCTTTTCTTTTTCTTTTCTTCTATAGGGGGGTGGGTGCGGGGGGAGAAGTGTGGTTGGGTATGATTTGATAAGAAAGATATAACTCTCTTGTTTGCATATTCACCTCTTATTTTTTTACTTTAGCAATTTCAATTCTTGATATCAATTTTGTGCTAATCAATCAATGGAATTACAAATTCTACTCAATTCCAAGTCAATTCCGATTCTATTGGAATTGTAATTGAATTACAATTCTCAATTTCAATTCCAGTTTGCCAATCGGACCCTAAGGGAATTTGGGGGTTTTTCTCCCTTCCAATGAAGAGTTTTGAAATATTGCCCTAAAAAGGCTCAAATTGTCTCCTGAGCGATTGAACATTTTATTGAAAATGTCTTCCTTTAGCGACAAAATTCAGCTGCCAACAATCAACTTGCATGATATTCTCTTTAGAAGCTTTAGTAGTAGATGTTCCAACACTCTTAGGCAAACTCTCTTATGCACTATGTCATGAACTCTTCAGAATGCGTGAAGTATTTGTGTCAGACACTCAATACTTGAACATGGGTAAGAGATATGTGTCTGACATATCTCATAGGATATGGTACTATGAACACTATCGTATAATGTTTCTTTTAATTTTTTTTGGGTAAATTACACTAAAACCCCCTGAGGTTTTACATAATTACACTCAACTATCGCTATCTTTAAAAATTATACTCCGCTAAAAAAAAAACTTTTTCTCTTACGGTGTTAACGTTGGAATGCAAAAAGACATGAATACCCTCCTACGGTTTTCTTGAGATTTTGGAGGGAAAACCTGTTCTTGGGAATTGGAGGGAAACTTGTTCTCGGGAAGGAGGAAAAACAGTTGGCAGAGAAGGAGGTGGGTAGGGGGTCACTGTGCGATCGGGGGAAGGGAAGCCTAGAAATAAATCAGAGCCAAACATTTCACAACCCTAATCTCATAAAAAAGACGAGGCAACCAATTCCGGTGTACCTGTGCTACGGGACGACGCAACCACTTCCGGTGAACCTGTGCTGCGGGACGACGCAACATTTTCGGTGTACCTGTGCTGCGGGACGACAACCACTTCCGGTGAATCTGCTTGAAGGTATGTTTTCCTAACTCCTTTATGTCTTTCACGTTTTTCTCGTTATTTCCCATTTCTGATCTTTCTTCTTTTGCATGATTTCCGTAGTTGATAGCATAATGTAACCCGTAATTGGACCCTGATTTAGGCCCTAATTCACGTAGACACATTTTGAACCCTAATTGGACCGTAATTGAACCAAATGAACTCTAATTGAACCATAATTGTACCGTAATGTAACCAATTGAACCCTAATTGAACCGGAATGTAACCAATTGAACCCTAATTGGATCGTAAGTGAACCAATTGAACTCTAATTGAACCATAATTGAACTGTAATGTAACCAATTGAACCCTAACTGAACCAATTGAACCCTAATTGGACCGTAATTGAACAAATTGAACCCTAATTGAACCCTAATTGAACCATAATTGAACCGTAATGTAACCAATTGAACCCTAATTGAACCAATTGAACCCTAAATGAACCTTAATTTAACAAAATGACCCTAATTGAACCAATTGAACTCTAATTGAACCCTAATTGGACCCTAATTGAACAAATAGAAACCTAATTGAACCAATTGAACTCTAATTGAACCCTAATTGAACAAATTGGACCCTAATTGAACCCTAATTGAACAAATTGAACTTTAATTGAACCCTAATTGAACAAATTGGACCCTAATTGAACCCTAATTGAACAAATTGGACCCTAATTGAACCCATTGAACTCCAATTGAACAAATTGAACCCATTGAACTCTAATTGAACAAATTGAACCCTAATTGGACCTTAATTGAACCAATTGAACCCTAATTGTACCAATTGTACTCTAATTGAACAAATTGAACCCTAATTGAACCCATTGAACTCTAATTGAACAAATTGAACCCTAATTGGACCTTAATTGAACCAATTGAACCCTAATTGTACCAATTGTACTCTAATTGAACAAATTGAACCCTAATTGAATATCCTAATTCACTTAACCCCAGCTGATGAACCCTAAATTGAATGCCCTAATTGTAGCCCTAATTTAACCCCCTAATTATTTTTCCTTGTACTACAGAATGGGCACTGAAAGGATATATGAACTGAGGGTCCACTACTGTAACATTGTTGATAGCATAGCTGATGTGGATCCTGACAGATACAGCTATATGGATCTACTTACCGATGTAAATGATCTTATGTTGAAAGACCTCCCCTCTAGTTTAGGTATAGTTATTGCCCTATACTATACTTTGCCTGGAACTCATGTCAGGGAAGAAATAACATCTGATAGGTCCTTACTTGACATGTTTGTGCTGTATGAGAATTCAGAGGAGATTCATGTGTTCTTAGAAACTGTTGGGGTAGAACCTACAGTAGTTAGTTATCCAGAACCAAATGTAGAGGCAGCTAGAAATGACAGTAGACCTGGGACTAGTAGGGCACCTGAGAGTGAGAGTGAAGATGGCAGTGATGAGGAGTTGCACCACACTAGTGATGATTCTGATTCTGAGGATAATGATTGGGAATTAAGGGAAGAATTAAGTGAGACTGATGAAGAGGCAAGTGATGAAGAGCCTGTGACAGAGGATGATCAATTAAGTGAACATGAGTTGTCCAACTGTGATGATGAAGATGAAAATCCTATGTACAAGAGTGATGATAACTTGGATGTTGAAGCAGTAAATGTAGACAAATATATGAGGGGAGAGCTATTTGAACATAGGCCAGGTGAAACTATTGAACTGTACAAGGGTTTGTTGTTTGAAGATGTCAATCATTTTAGGAATACTCTGAGGGATTATTGTATTCAGGCTGGGTTTAAGCTTGTCAGAGATAGGAATGAAAAGAACAGGGTAGCTGCCCGATGGGGAAATCCTGGATGTAGTTGGAGGATATTTGCATCACCTATTCCTGATGGGAAAACTTACAAAATCAAGAGCTTAGGTCCTGAACATTCTTGTGTAATGGGCATTTCTAACAAGGAGGCCAATTCCACTTGGATTGCACAGAAGCTGCTTGGGCACATTAGGGGAAATCCTGATATTACCATAAATGGGCTGCAAGAGCTTTTGCTAGAAAACTATGGTGTAGAGGCCCATAGAATGCAGTTGTACAGGGCAAAAAAGAAGGCACTAGAAAAGATTGAGGGGTCTCATGCTGAGTCATATAAGAAGCTGTGGATGTATGGGCATGAGGTGATGAAGACTAACCCTGGGAGCTTGTTCAAGCTTGAAACTCAAAGAGTTCAACCTAACCTGGATTTGCCTCACTTCCATAGGCTGTTCTTTTCATTTGCAGCTGTGCAAAATGGCTTTAAGGATGGTTGTAGGCCATTTCTTGCAGTTGATGGATGCCATCTTAAAGGGCCTTATGGAGGTGTATTATTGTCTGCTGTGGGCTTAGATGGGAACAATGGGTTATTCCCTATGGGATTTGCTGTTGTTGAGAGTGAGAACACACAGAGTTGGAGGTTTTTCCTACATCACCTTTATACCATCATAGGTGATGGTCCTGATCCAAAGCCATGGGTGATCATGTCTGATGGACAAAAGGGTATTGAGATTGCCCTAGCAGACATTATACCACATGCAACTCATAGAAGGTGTTGTAGGCATCTTTTCTGCAATTTTAGGTCTAGATACACTGGCATGAAGCTTAAAAGCTATTTTTGGTCTGCTGCCAAGGCATACAATGTGGATGACTTTAAGCTAGCTATGAGACAGATGGAAGACTTGTCACCAGAAGCAGCTGAGTGGTTAAAAGGTCATAAAGTAGAGAGCTGGGCTAGGTATACATTTGACCCTGCTGTTAAGAATGAGCAGGTAACCCGTGCTGTGGTGGAGTCCTTCAACAACTGGCTAGGGAAATTGAGGGGAAAACCTGTGCTATCCATGATTGATCACATTAGAACTAGGCTGATGGTAAAGGTACATGAAAGGTTTGAAAAGGCTGCTTCTTGGGAAGAAGTAGTAACTCCAAGGATAATGAAAAAATGCAAACTGGCAGTTGCTGAATCTAGGTGCTGTAAAATAGTCATGGGTGCTGGAGTGACAGAGTTTGAGGTATCTGACCTTGGGAAGGTGCATGTTGTGAACTTAGTGAGGAGAAGTTGTTGTTGTAGGGTTTGGGATCTTACAGGCATACCTTGCAAGCATGCAACAGCATGCATCAACACCAGGAGATTGAATGTGGTTGAGTTTGTGGATAGGTGCTACAGCAGGGATACTTATTTGAAAGCTTATGGTCATGTTATGCACCCACTGCATGATGAGACCCACTGGGGGCCAGCTCCAGGGGATCCTTTGCAACCTCCCCCTTTTAGGAGGTTGCCTGGAAGACCAAGAAAGGAAAGGAAGAGGGCAGCAGATGAACCTGCTAGGGAAGGAAAAAGGTCATGCACTCTGAAGTGTGGAAATTGTAAGCAATTTGGGCATAATAAAAGGACCTGCCAACGGGCACCAGTGGGAAGCAATAGAAATGCCAATGTTGCAAGACCAGTGAGGGGGGGGGGGAGGCAAGGTAGGGGCAGTCAAGGCAGAGGCAGTGAAGCTGGGTGCAGTCAGATTGGGTGCAGCCAAGTTAGCATGAATGAGCAGGTAACCACTGATTTCTTTTACTTGTTTTTCAGACTTTAACTTATTGTTTTTTTCCTCAAGTTTTCCCAATCTGTTTTTTTTAACAGGGAGGACCTGAGGTGGTGGCTCAAACCCAGGAGTCACAGCCTTGAAGCTGCAGAGAAGGGTAAGGGTATTTGTAGATATGAAATGACTTTTGTGAAGCTGTGAATGAAGATTCTTTTGTGAAGCTAGTTGAAGACAGATTGAAGATTATATTGTGAAGCTATGAATGATGATTACTTTGTGAAACTAGTTGAAGAAAGATTGAAGATTAATTTGTGAAGCCAGCTGAAGATAGATTGAAGATTATTTTGCGAAGCTGAATGAAGAAATTGTGAATACCTTGTGACTGCATACAAGTTCGTGAAGTTGGAGTCCAAGGAATATGTTAGGTTTAGGTCCCAAATATGTGACATACAATGTGTACACTTTGTAAAGTTTAGGTTACAGTCAACGCATGCACAAGTTTGGATTATGTAAGCTTAGATCTTGGGGATGATGTAAACTGTCTATTTTTGGATAATGAAACCATGGTTGTATTAAATCTCAGTGCTTTTTGTATTTTACCACTTAGTTGGTGTGCACACTGCAGTTTGGTGCAATGTGTTTGTGTATTTGATTTGTTGAAATTAGTTGTATTCATTTAGTATGTTGCAGTTAGTTTATGTAGTAGTGGGTTGCACTGTGTTGGTGCATACTGCTGTGGTGGTGCATTTTGTTTATGGAGTTGGTTGCAATACAGCTGAATGAAGAAATTGTGAATACCTTGTGACTGCACTTGGTTGTCTTCATTTGGTCTGTTGCATTTAGTTTATGCAGCAGTGTGTTGCAATACATCAGTGGGTTGCACTGTGTTGGTGCATACTGATGTGGTGGTGCATTTTGTTTATGGAGTTGGTTGCAATATGTTGGTGATACCCTGGCATGATTCAGCAGTTTGTTTGTTCACTAGTTTTGAGCAGGGTCACTCCAATTCAACAATTCAGCAGTTTGTTTGTTCACATGATTTGGTGATACCCTGATAGAGCAACAATTCAGCAGTTTGTTTGTTCACTAGTTGCAATATGTTGATCATGTCCTGATTTGCTATTTTTCAGAAAGGTCACTCCAATTCAACAATTCATGCATCATATTCATCCACAGCATGTCATGCGCAAAAATAGTTACTTTTCAAATTACACAGAACTCCCATGAGGTTTGCATTAATTACACTGAGCTCCCATTACGAAAAAGATCAGAGAAGGCCATACAGAAAACCCTAGAACATCACATTCATTCACCTTCTTCATACAAAGTCATTACAAAATATTACAAAAGAGCTCTGGAAAGGAAAATGAAGCCCACATTACTTGCAGTACATAAACACACACCCAACTTCCTCATTTGCGGACAACAAAAAACATCACCATAATACACATCCATGAGGAAATTAGAGAAGAAATAACCAACAACTTCAGCATTGCCTGATTAGCTTCAATCAACTGTAATTTTTGACCGGTTACAACTCCATTTCCATCAAAAGAGTGCATCTTTGCCTCTTCATTGATCTCGGGCCTTTGAATCTCTTCAGAAAACTCAGATGAACATTTCATTAACCTTCCACTTGGCTTCATTGTTGCTCTATCAGGTGTGCACCAAGTGAACATTTTACATCCACCACTTGCACAAGAGAAGAACAACTTACCTTTACTTGGCTTCTCATCAGATTCAACAATCCTCAAGTTTGCCCTCTTTCTACACCAACAATTCTTGTACCTAAACCTTAGATCCAACCACTCTTCATTACTTTCTGACCAAGACATTGTTACCCCTTAAATTGATGGGTCTGATTTTACTTTAGGGATAAAAGGGCATGAGCAGAAGGTGGAGGAAGGGAAGAAGCTGCTGTGGAGTTGGGTTGGCTGAAATTATGTAAAAACCCACATTACAAGAAGATCACACAAGGGAGTAAAGGACAAATGGGGGGTGTTTTGGGTATGAAAATTGCATAAAAGAGTGTGTCAGGGAATCTCCTCACGGAGTTGGATGGCCCGTTAAATCTGTGTAGTTGTGTGTAACGCGGGTACAAACCTCAGGGGGCGGAGTGTAATTTTTAAAGATAGCGGTAGTTGAGTGTAATTATGTAAAACCTCAGGGGGTTTTAGTGTAATTTACCCATTTTTTTTTACTTTCGGATGTGACAAGTTCTCAATTAAAACTACATGCATCACATGAAACACCATTTTACTTAAGGGTGCAATTTGGGCTGGGTTAGAATGGGCTTTAACCAACCCAGCTCATATATGAACAAGTTTAAACCCATCAAACCCAACTAATTTTAAAGTGGGTTGGTTTGAGCTGGGTTAATGTTTATATGAATTAAATTGGGTCAAACCCATTAAAACCAAGCTAACCCATCTTAACCCAACAAAAAAAACCAAGTCAACGAATCTCCCTTCATTCTCTGATTTCTCTCCTTCCTCGACAGTCGGCTGAGGCGTAGCCAATTTTGCCCAAATCATTTTCTAGGGTTCCCCGACAGTCCGCTCCTGCTTCTCCGGCGAAGATATAGTGGTCTCGTCATTTTCACCTTCCCAAAGACAGTGGTATGATCGGCCTGTGGCATGCCGTCGCTTTATTTCACCATCGACAACTATCCAAAGACATCCATGTGCTCACACACTTCTCACAAACACCAATGCAACCATGAATTTGTAGAAATAGATTTTATTTCCTAGGCAGATTTCGGCGACGTTTGAATGCACCCGAAATCGAGATCGGCGTCGTCGTTCACTTGTCGCCGGGATACGCCGTAGCTGCCGGTGGCCATGGCTGCCGCCGCTCTTGGCCGTCGCGGCTATTGTTCATCCTAAAACCGGTCACCTCGCCGTCGTCGGCATCCACCGTAACTCATTTTTTTTTCAGATTTGATTTACCCATCTGCCGGCGGTAGTACGGGCTGGCCGGCGTCGCCTTCCGGTGTTCTTCGAGGCAGTCGCCGGTGTGCCTTCGCCCTTTGCCGCGATGCTCAAATTCTTCTGCCGCCGTCTTCTTTTCTCTTCTTTGCGCCACCTACTGCCTTCTTTCTCTTCTGCTTTCATTTTCTTTTCAAGACCCTTTGTCTCCTTCTTTCTTGGTTTCTTCTGTTTTCTCTTCAGACTTCCTTTTCTTTCTTTTGTTGCCTTGTGTTCTTCTACTTTTGTTTCTTCTTCTTCTTTTTTCTTCTTTTTTTGCTTTCAGAATACTTTTGTTAATGATTTTATTCATTCTCATGTGATTTAAAGACATGCATGAATTAAAGTGAGAGGGGATCTATTGTTTTAAGTTTTTTCCCTCTACACATGTGTGATGTTTATTTATGTTGCTAGTTTAAGGAAGACTATAGTAATTTTTTGTTATAATGGAGTTTATTACTTGTCTTTAATGTTTGATCTATGTGTTTGTTTAGTGATTGATGTAGAAAGATTTCTTTAAAGTATTATATTTCATCTATGACCAAATAAATTAAACTTTTCATTTATAAAAAATAAAGTATATCATATAAGTCAAATGCGAGTCATGTTAGTCTTTAGATAATGAAACGAGTTGAAGATCATTTTATAAAATAAAAGACAAAAAAATTAACGATATTAGTTGTACTTGGGTTTGTTTGGGTTAAAACTGACCCATAGTATTTTTACTTGGGTCGGGTCGGGTTGGGCTTTTTTTACAAAAAACTCAAGTTGGGTTGGGTTGAGATGGGCTTTTAAAATGTTGGGTTTTCTCGGGTTGGGTTAAAACCCAACCCAACCCGTCTAAGTTTTACTTTAGAAATAATTAAAAGCAAATATTAGATGTGATTGTTTTTTGGTGTCCCGGTGTCTTGTGTTTTCAAAAGACGAAATCCGGCACTTGAATACTTGTTTGACCCGGACACTCGTATCAAGTATATGTAACATAGTCAATGCATAGAATGCACCTGGATGCATTGTGCCCTGTGAAGGGTGAGATGTTACTCCCACTGACATTTTGATGCCTAAACTACTAACAATTTTACAATGTTTTGATTGATCAGGGGAACCGCCAAGTTACCAAGAAATTGTTCACAGCGTTGATAATGAAAAGATGGTGAGAGAACTCGACGTATACAAGGGAGGATATCTCGATCTGGGATTTAATCTGTTTCGGATCCAGTGGCATAGCATAGCGAAGGATGAGAAATCATGCACCGTCAAATTGACCCTCATCCTTGATATCAAGGAAGAGTCGATGGCCAACCTTTCGCATGTTTCTATGGCGCAATTTGTTGGCATGATGACCACCATCAACAACTATCTTATCCAAAATCATAAGGACTGAAATCTGCCATTGAAAATAGGCATCACCAACATTTTCAACAATGAAAATAGTATATTTTACGGACGAGAGCCCAATAAATCTAGTTAAATGAAAATAGTATTTTCATTGTTGTGATCGGTTTTCCTAGTTAAATGTAATCTCGAATAAGGAATGTTGACTGTAAGGATTCCAGGATTAGAATTGATAAGGAGGGCATGCTGTTTTTCCATTCCCAATATTTGCTTCATGTTTCTCTTTCTTTCCAGGTTTAGTTATTCATGGCACGGAACATAGGCTTATGCTTGTCCAACTGAAGCTTTGGGTCAATTCTGTTCGGCAACTGAGCTCTACATCTAGCCAGCCATACCCAGGTTTATTAGTAAAGACCTGGCAGCCCATCCAGGAAATATCAGGCATTTGGTGTCTAACAAAGGTTTGTTGAAATGAATTGCTTGGGCAGAAACGCATAACCATGGATTTTGAAGGCACGAGCAGACCAACTCTACCGCAACGCTTCATTAACTCATACAGTCTTAAGCTCTAATATTATTTCGAGTTTTAATTAATTTAGGTAAATTTTTTTTTTAAAGAGAATTAAAAAATATATAGCTGATCAAAGAAGAAGAATTTATAACAAGGATTCTAAAATACATAACCAAACAAATTGGATGACAGCCCCATCCAATTGAAACATCACTAAAGAAACAAGAACTGCAAGAATCAAAACACCTCAAGAGACTCAGCTTGAGCAAGCCCGGACACAAGGAATGGGAAGCACATGCTGTACACCAGGAAACCACTCCTGTTGAATCCCGCAGCTGGACCGGACAACAAAAGATGCCAACGCTGAGGCTAGAGACGGAACCTCCTATTTCCCTTGAGTGATATGTTGCGGGTGCAAAAACCGCAATTCAACTCTAACCTACACAAACTATCGGCGAAGAACAAACTCTGAAGATCAAACAACTCCATGTGCAACATAGATTTAGAACGAGGAAGGAGAACGATAACATATAAACATTGTAATCTAGTCGGCCAAATGACACCAGTGAGAATAGCTAGCTCAAACTAGTAAGCTCATCAGCAGAATCAAGACCGCTGCCTCTCGGACATCTCCGGTATTTTCAGCATCAAAGCCGAGTATTCCTTCACATACTCGTGGATGCTCCCTTCTGCCTCAGCCGTCGAAGGTTTATCATCGTCGCTATCCGAATAGAACTGCCTTTGTAGTTCACGCTTGAACTTCTCACACGTTTTGACCATAAGGTACATGACCGTCGTCTGTAGCTTCTCCTCTTCATCGTTGATGTCGAGGGCTTCAAAGTACCGCTCCAAGTGCCAAAAGAAGTTATACACCTGCCTCGCCTCTCTCGCTCCATTGTATCGTATAAAACCTCATATATTTGTATTTTGAGGTTCAAGGAGATCGTAAAAGCAACTGCTGGATGTTGCATTGAAATTAAATGACTAATGCCTTGTATAGAAGCTGGTAAGTTCGAAAATCAGAGAGTTCAGTACTCATTTCCCGAGAGTGTTGTATTCTACCCTTGACTCGTTAGCCTGGTGTAGGGAGAATTAGAAATCTTATTTTGTTCAACCAGTGAACTGATGCTCTATTACATTACAGGCTTATGTTGGCTCTCTGAAATATATGTTTGGCACACGCATGCAAAAGAGGGATAAGTTAGCCTGCTACTTTACACCAATCAGGCATGTTATAATTATTAGACGGTACAAGTATATGCTGTTAGGAATTGGCCCTTGTTGCTTTGCTCCCATTTTCCTTCAGTCCTTTGTGGGGATTTCAAGTTGAAGCAAAGTGACCAACACAACGAGAATCTCCCGGTAAGAGGTACTACTCGAAGGTCGGTCTACTCTTCTTCTACCCACATGCAGATGGTTTGAACCTGAATCTGCTGCATTTAAACTCGTCTCTCTATTTCTTTGGTCAAAGTGAGAATATAACTTAGGTTTCTCCCCTAATCTTTCTGTAACAATACATTTGGACAAAAGTTCACTTATTCCATCTGTGAAACCAAATAATAAGTGCGAGCAAGTATTAACAATACAGACTCAGCAAGAGTGATTAATTTTGTGTAGCCATTGTGTCCTAATGGACATGCTTCTGTTGTGGAAATTTGTTCATAGATCTGGTGTAGATTGAGTGATGGTTTTACGTAGTTTGTTTTATTTGACCCTCTTGCTTAGAAAGTTTATTAGCACCAACTATATAAGTCCTACCATACTAGCTAAACTTAGCATCTCAATTTGTGCATTACTTAGTTTTGAGAAGTCCAAGAACAAGAATGGCTGGCCTTTACTATTGGATTCTTTTGATGGACATTGTATATGTCTCAGATAGTGTTCGCATTCTCTGTTGTGCTTATTACACAACGCTCTTACCAATAATCTCTAACAAGACTTGTTCTCTTTGTATCTTTTCTTCTAGGTGTTTTTATGGTCATTCACTTTGAGAAACCTAGTGTTTTCATTTCTATTAACTTAAGGAAGTTGAACAAACTACATCGGAGTCGATTGAATTGCACGCTAATGGTTGCTTGATTATGTCACAGGCTAATGTGGAGGCAAATGCAAATAGATCGAGCAACAGGAGTGACTGATGTTGCAAATTGCGCTGCCTTTCATCTTTTGAACAACTATATATGTAGGCCTTGCCCTAGAAAGCGTTTCTAGTGAAATTGATTCCAGTTAACATAAACTTCACATCAACTTGATGATTATGTTATATGGCGTAGCTCTTATCTTACAAATTTATGTGTTCGACCTTCCTTTTGTTCGTAACTATACAATGTCTTGTGCAATGACATTTTACGTGCATGGCTTTAATATTTTTATGCCTACTTGAGAAATTCGAGTTAGTACATTACTTTGTTAACAGGTTGTATGATTTGGTTATAGGTCCTTAATTGAATTGATATGTATTTAACAATTTTAAAAAAATTGTATTGATATGTATTCAACAATTAAAAAAACAATTGTATCGCTTTAGCAGCGGTCAATGTGCGCTGTCGTAGGTTTTACATTATCTCTCTATCTTAAAAGTATCATGTGTTTAACCTTGTTTCTACACATTTTTATTACCCAAAACGGCCTTTGAGATACTCCATTTTACAAGCTGCCCTCCTATTTCAAAACCAATGCATCCCTATGCCAACCGCTCGCGCCATTTCCCATTGGTACAATATATTTCGAAAAGACAAAAAAACTAACCGCTGCTTTGTTACTCCAATTGACTTTGCAAGCAAACTGCCTATATCCAAACACAATGCACCCTTATCTTGCCACTCTTATTTCCCACAGGAAGACGAACAAACGGGCATATATCTACGTTTTAATCTCGTGAGTGTCAATCGGAGTAAAGGAACCAAAGTAAAAGAAGGCCTCTTATCTGTTGATAACGGGCAACAATGGAAACCAAGGCAAAAAACAACCAGCATAAACCAGCCGGCTCCGTTGTGATCAACAGTTGTCTGCGCTATTCTCTAGCATCAAAAGGTGCTTGATACGAGGAGGGCTTTATTATGCTACGGTAGAGAAGGAAAGGAAAATCAAACGCGCAACATTATCATGTAAACAACACCCGCGCATCTCTGCAACCTCCTGAACTTTCCAAAACCCAATGACTTCTTCTGGTTTTTTGTCGGATAAAAAATTCGGCCAGCATAAATTTTCAAGTGCAGATTAATTTATGGACGCTGGGTCCGAATTTTGGGGATTTTTCTCACAATCATCTTCGTCTCCCAGTTAATCAACAATGTAGCATTGCCTCCGTCTTCGACGCTCTGGTAGGATTCGTTTATTGGTCCCTGCCTTTCGCACCGGCCAATGTGATGAACCCAGGAACACAACTTTACAAGAATGGTGAAATAAAGGGTATCAGTAGGTGATGATAGAATAATTTTAAGAAGAATAAGAGTAACTAGCAAGAAGGAACAGTTAGAGAGAGGAAGGGCAGAGAGAAGGAGAGAAATGTTTTCAATTCTTGATAATCATTATCCTTCTCTTCACGTGTCCCTCATATATATGAGCAGTTACAACCATTTTCTCCAGCTCACCCTTTTCTACTAATCACTTCTAACTAACAATTAAGTAAATGAAGGTTAATGATAATTAAAGCTATGATGCTATTAGGACATAGATTATGGCATTAACAACCATTAACCACCTGTCCTGAACATCTTAATGGAAAGAATATACATAAGTGTTGGTACTGGGAGTGCTGTTCACTTGCCATAATGGTGCATAGTCAGCTTTTGCCACGCGCTGCATTTTCATTCCAAACCAATTTGTTTTGCTGTTGCAGCTCCTTGGCCTAACTCAGCTGCTGCTTGATTTCCATTGCTGTCTTCCCTTTGTGGCTTGTTCCATTTTATTTTTATTTTGAGAGGTGGCCTGGACCTGTCCCTGACATTCCCACCCCCTTTAAATTGTGCCTCCTCCTCCGCTATGAATGTTGGAAACCTTTGTTGCATAACTGCCCAGTCTTCCCAAGTAGCATCTTCTTCACTCATATTTGACCATCCTATCAGCACTTGTGGGACATAAACATTGTTTCTGGGAATCATTCTCCTGTCTAGAATTTGGATGGGTTCAATGAGGGCTTGTCCTGTGGCATTGGTAGGAGGTAAATAGGGACTTGCTGTGACTTGTTTACCCAAGGTAGGTTTCAACAAAGATACATGGAAGACTGGGTGGATTTGGGAATCTGTTGGTAAATCCAATTTGTAAGCAACATGGCCTATTTTCTCAAGGATTTGGAAAGGACCATAATACTTTGGAGAAAGTTTGAGGTTTCTTCTTAAGGCCAGGCTATTTTGTCTATAGGGCTGGAGCTTGAGATATACAAAATCACCAATTTTAAAAGATCTTTCAGTCCTTTTCTTATCAGCAAACAACTTCATTCTAGCTTGAGCTGTAGCTAAGTTGTCCTTGAGTAGTGAAAGTGCCTTCCTTCTTTCATCTAGATATGAGTCTAGAACAGGTAGTTCTGTGGCTTCATGAACCCCCATGTTCACCAGCCTTGGAGTATATCCATATAGTGCCTCGAATGGTGTCATCTGTAAAGAGTTATGGTAAGTTGTATTATACTAGTATTCTGCCAAAGTCAACCACTTACACCAATTAGTGGGTTTGTCTCCACAAAAGCATCCGAGATATGTTTCTAGGCATTGATTGACTCTCTCTGTTTGGCCATCACTCTGAGGATGGTACGATGTACTCATGTGAAGCTGGGTTCCCAAAAGCTTGAACAACCTTTGCCAAAAATTGCTGATAAAAACACTACCCCTGTCACTCTCAATGCTATCAGGTAAACCATGCAATTTGAAAACATTGTCAAAATATGCTTGAGCTACATCTACAGCCGTGTGGGAGTGTTTAAGGGCTATGAAATGAGAGAACTTACTCAACCTGTCAACCACCACCATGATAACTTCTTTGTGATCTGATTTTGGCAGTCCCTCTATGAAATCCATGGATACACTACTCCATAGTTGACTAGGAATAGCCAAGGGTTGAAGTAATCCTGGATAGGGTAGATGCTCATGTTTGCTTCTCTGACAAATGTCACATTCTTGCACCATTTCTCTCACAATTGCCTTGAGATTTGGCCAATAGAATAAAATGGATATCCTTTTATACGTAGCCTTGGTCCTAGAGTGGCCACCCACTCCTGAGGCATGCAACACTTGTACTATTTGAGATCTCAGTGTCCCTTGGTTACCCACACACAATCTTCCTTTATATCTTAGTACACCTTGCTCTACTGTAAACTCTGAAGTAGCGTAACGGTCTAGAGCAAGTTGTTGGATTTGGCTCTGCATGAACTCATCCCCTGTGTAACTATCCTGCAGCTCACTTATCCACATAGGAGTCACCTTTGAGACTGCATAACAACACTGCAGATCCGAATCACCATGGGGCAGCCTAGAAAGTGCATCAGCTGCACCATTTTCCACCCCAGCCTTGTAATGAATTTCGAAATTAAACCCAAGCAATTTAGACAGGCATTTTTGCTGAAGTAAAGAAGTCACTCTCTGTCCTATGAGGTATTTTAGGCTAGAGTGATATGTCCTGATGGTAAAAGGTTGAGAGCTTAGATAAGCTTGCCAGTGCATAATTGCTTGGACAAGGGCCATAAGTTCCTTCTCATATGTGGACATGGATAAGGCTTTTGGACCAAAAGCTTTGCTGAAAAAAGCTAGAGGCCTATCTTCTTGC
Organism: Escallonia rubra; assembly: GCA_033065855.1. Taxonomy (NCBI): domain Eukaryota; kingdom Viridiplantae; phylum Streptophyta; class Magnoliopsida; order Escalloniales; family Escalloniaceae; genus Escallonia; species Escallonia rubra. The sequence goes on along the minus strand of JAVXUO010001900.1, from coordinate 110,914 downwards.
ATCAATACTGCCCCCATACCCTGGTCACATGCATATACTTCTACCACAAAAATGCTTTGAAAAATTTGGTAGAGCTAACACAGAAGTGCTAGTCATGGCTAACTTCAAGGTTTCAAAGGCCTGAGTAGCCTGATCATCCCAAAGGTGCCATTCAAAAGGTAGGCCTTGATGGGATCCATCCACGATGGCTTATGTTTCGTCTGCATCACCTCGTGTCGATTGATACTCGGTTCATGAAGGAGCTTCAAATGGATAGTTCGGCCAAATCCAGATGGATCAAGAGAAGCTAGGCGTGAAAGTGCGTCGGCTAACGTATTGTCTGCTCGACCAACCTGCGTGATGTTGAAATGTGCGAAAGATTCTGCAAGCTTCTTTGCTTTGCAAAGATAGTCAGCCATCTTCAGATCTCGTGCTTCATACCCTCTTGAGAATTTCTTTACGATAAGTTGCGAGTCGTTGCACGGATGGCCTGGACAAGGTGCATGCCAGTTATCAGGGTTACGTATTCACCCTCGTTATTGGGGGATTGAAAATCGAAGGGAAGGGCATATTCTGCCACGAGGACATCTGGGCCGTTGAGGATGAGTCTAGCCCCACTCCCATTGGCATTGGACGAACCATCTACATGAAGTGTCCAGGTAAAAGGCTTATCTTCCTGAAGTGGGAGCAGCTGCTCTTCATCTTCAATAGGCAGAGTGCATTCGACGATGAAACCAGCTAAAGCTTGACCCTTGATAGAAGGGCGAGGCTTGTACAGAATATCAAACTCCCCAAGTTCAATGGACCACAGGACCAATCGCCCTGATAGATTAGGCTTGTGCAGTATTCATCTGAGCGGTTTGTCTATGAGCACCGTTATGGAATGAGATTGAAAATAAGGTCAAAGTTTTCGTGCCGCGATTAGGAGCACAAAAGCGAGCTTCTCCGTATTAAGGTATCGCAGCTCAGCACCTTGTAGCACTTTGCTCACATAATAGATGGGGAGCTGCTTACCATCTTGCTCTCGGACGAGCACTGCACTAATGACCGATTCTGCTACGGCTAGATACAGGAAGAGTTCCTCTCCCACAAGTGGCTTAGAGAGGAGGTAAGGTGACCATAGATAACTCTTCAACGCTTCGAAAGAATCTTGGCACTCATCGATCCATTTAAAGTTCTTGATATTTTTCAAAGCTTTGAAAAAGGGGCAAACATCTCTCAGCCGACTTGGAAAGAAATCGCCGTAGCGCCGCTATTCGTCATGTCAGCCCCTGTACTTCTTTTATCCTTCTTAGGCGGCCATGTCTTGTATGGCTTTGACCTTCTCTAGATTGGCCTCTATACCTCTGTATGAGACCACGAAGCCTAGGAATTGGCCTGATGAGACACCAAAGGCGCACTTAGCCGGATTAAGGCGTAAATGATATTTGCGCAAGAGATTAAAGCATTCTTGGAGGTTGGCGATGTGATCTGCTACACCGAGACTTTTGAAGAGCATGTCGTCGACATAAATTTCCGTGTTCTTCCCCACCAAAGATTTGAAGATCTTGTCTACAAGCTGTGGGTAGGTGGCTCCCGCATTTTTTAGACAGAAAGGCATGACTTTGTAGCAAAAGAGGCCTTCATTTGTGATGAAGTTTTTTTTGCCACATCGTCATCATGGATTCAGATTTGATTGTAACCAAAGAAAGCATCCATGAAACTATAAGGCCCCGTTTAACGCAGTTTATTTTTTCATTTTTGTAAACTGGTAAAAATAAACGCGTTTGGCGCACAATTTTCATTTTTTTTTCAATTTAAAAAATCAGTTTTTAAACCAGGTTTGTTTTTTTAAACTCCAAAAATAAGTTTTGATTTTCAGTTCTGGTTTTTATTTTGAGACCACCACCGCCCTCCCACCGCCCACCGCCAGCAACGGAAAATTGGGTAATCAAACACCCACTTGTTTTTGTAAATTTTTTTTTTAACTAGTTTTGGTTTTTGTTTTGTTAAAAACAGAAAACTAAAACTGAAAGTGTTGTCAAACGGAGCCTAAGTAACTAATGCCCTGAAGTCGCATCTATCAAGGTGTCGATGTGAGGTAAATGATAACTATCCTTGAAACATGCCTTATTCATATCAGTGTAATCGATGCATATCCATCACTTGCATGTTCCTGCCTTTAGCACCATGACAAAATTAGCTATCCATTGTCATCATCTCGGAGAGACACGTGTCGTCGTCTTTGCTATGATATTTTTTTCCTATATCACATAGATCGATTAAAGAAAATATTGGTGCATTTCATTGTCTCTCTCCCTTTGCTTATTGGATGGTTTCTATACATACATACATACATACACGCACACATACATGCACACACACACAAATATCCCTACATGTTTTTGTGTATATTCGTACATATGCATGTATGAAGCCATAACGATAATATCAATGTAGTCCTTTGACTTTTTCTGTTCTTCTCATCTTTATTTTTCCTTTGCTTTTTTTTTTGATAAAATATTTTTCCTTTGCTTGTTTCATCAATAACGTGTTTCAAGAGGGTTAAATTTAGTTTCCTCTTCGATTCTGTGTCCCACAATATTAATCAAATCCCTGATTACTGTAGCAAAGGCACAAGACAAGTTCCATCAGAAATTACAGTTTTATCAAATTTCTGAGTCTATCTCTTGCACTAAATCATTTATCTCCACAGCTTGGGAAAACAAGACACCTTTGCGTTGAGGAAGTTGACTGATCTGCTTCATCTCTTCTTCAGTTAATGACCAGCAAAAGATTTGAAGGTTCTCCTTCATTCGATCTTTGTTGAAGCTTTTTGCTATGATACTCACCCCTTGCTCATACAACCATCTCAGGGACACCTGAAATTTGTGCAAATGAACCTAGCTGATTAACAAAACTGTATGATTCGTGAATCACTTTCAGTTCTGTCAGATTATTAGTAAATTTTGAATTGTCTTCAAATGTCAGTAAAAAATGGAGTCTTTAAGAAATATTTGACTTATAAAACAGAAGTTGTAAAGGTTGACTTCGTATGAATAAAATAGGAGACAAACCTGTGCAGTAGTTTTCCCTTTGGCCCTGGCAATGTCTACCAGTACGTTGGACTCGACTATTCGCTTGTCTCCCCAAGCGGTACCAGCCGCACCCAAGGGGCTGTAAGCACTGAGATGTATGCCTTTTGCCTTGCAAAATTCCCTAAGATCCTTTTGCTGCCAAAGAGGGTTCATCTCCACCTTTCAACAAATCAAAATTAATATTGGACATTCTTAGCGGTGGCCAAAATATGAAAACGATAGTGACCTCTTTGCTGTTATGATGATAGTTATCTAGAAACTATCAAAGTGACACGGCATTAATTAGCAGGAAATCTAAAAGAAATTAGTAGGATTAGAGACTCAATCTTTTGTTTCGTCTTGTTTAATAACTCACTCACTAGTCTTACATATGCTTCAATCTTAGTTCCTTAAATGCTGACTTCTCCGACCTATTGTTACTAGGAGTAAGTACTCTCTCTGCATTCATGGGCAGAGAATTTGATTTTACGACTTGCTTGCTTTCTAGAGGGATGCCATTCTTAGCATGACGTAAAACGGGCGACCCTTGTACACGAGACTTATATCACGGAGGAGTTCGGAGTGCAACGACGTACGCGGGCTTACCTTCTGTTCGTATAAAGGCTCCTTATAAGAAACAATTACGTCTATAGACAAACAAACTTAGGCATTTTGATGACTTACGGAGCCAAACTTTACAGGTAAAAAGTGGTCAATACTCACTATCGGTTGAAGTTTCCAGACAAGGTGATTTAATGTCTGTTCAGTACATGTTAAGCCCTACTATCAAGATTATTACTAGGCAAAATCATCCAAAATGTTATTTTCATAAAGTTTAACGAGTCACCGTGGCACACGCGATGCGTGTGCGAAAATACAATTAATAGTATAAATTTAGTTAAAAAAAACAAGCATCACGTATACGTGTCTATATTCTGTAAAATGAATATTTAATTACATAAAAATAAGTTAGTCATATTATCTAGAAATAAGTTAGCAAATTATTAGCATATCAAATTTGTCCTTTAAATGTTATTTTAACTATATTTTTTGATGAGTTTTAATTTGTGAAAACTAAACATGTTTTTATAGGTAGTTATTTACCAAAATAAGGTTTTTATTATGGTCACTTTTTAAAAAAAATATTGGAATGCCACTTGTCACAATTCTAGGTTGGTAGGTATGTAACACCATAGAGGTGTTACACCAAACCAGGTTTTCCCTTAATAAGTAATATAGATTAAGTGGTACACCTCAAACAAAAATTTTAAGAACTTAATTGGGGATAATAAAGGTCAAACTTTCTTCTAAGAAATAGCCTTAAAATGACCATATTATTGCGTCTTTTAGTGTTTAGAAAACTCAATACATTCTTCATACAAATTGGCATTCATCGTCACCCTTACATGCATGAGCAACAAGGCTCTGTTAACCGACGCCATTGTCATAGTGTCAGTACCGGGTTAAACCTGCTTGCTCAATCTTAATTCCCTATTGCTTTTGGTTATTCACTTTCATCACTGTTGTTTTTCTCAGAAACAGGATGCCCTCACAAGTGTTATTCGGGATGTCTCCTATGAATAAACTCTTCATAGAAAAGCTGATTACAAGTTTTCACAAAACATTTGGCATACCCAGTCACATTTAGGCTATAGGTGCTTTGACTCGTACAGAATCAAAACCGTTATATCAAAATATCGTTCGATGTGATGAAGACTCATATCCTCATTCTATTGGCTTCATACTTGGTCCTCGCCCTTCATACAAATCTTGCCATACAAATTCTCTTCCTTGGGCTTCTTGTCCAACCAAATTTCTCCCCATTTCATCCCCCCATCAAAATCTTTCAACTCCCACCAACCAACCTTTTTTCATCCACCAATCCCTACGCCTATCCAATCTGATATCTGATCGGGAGTCGGGACTCCCAAGTCTCCCTATCATCTCCTACTTCTCCAAGCATATGTCAATCTCCATCTACCTGCATGCGTACGTCAGCCTTATCTTCTTAATAACCCACTTAAAACCCGTCCCGCTTAAGCCTTACTCTGGATTTAACTGCCTCTGACCCTAATGCCAGACGATTTCCCCCATAAATTTTTTTCTTCACCAGATCCTCGCACTCGCTCTGACTCTGATCCTTCGCTCACATAAACAAAATCCCAAATACCTCGCCCTTTTTTACGCTGCTCTAGTAAATTTACTTACTCAATCTCTCTTTGAAGCGACTTGCTTCTCCGCTACCGTAGTGAACTGCTTTAAAAAATTTAGACAGTGAGTTAACTCGAGTAGCCATTTTATTTTAGGGTTAATTAAACATTAACGCGAAAAACAACAAGACCCTAATTTTGACTCTAATTTCCCAACTAAAGCTTCTAATTATGCAAAAATGAAAATTTAGGTCCAGGGATACAACATGAAGGTGTTAGACACCTCGTTGTACCTTAATGGTCTTAATTTCTTCTTTGGCGATTTCTGATTTTTATCCCAAAGTTTGGTTTGAGTTCGAAATCGGGGTCTAATGACCTATATACCCGATAAGACAAGTTGAGATCAAAACCATCATAATTCGACCGGTCCTACAAGAGGCTACCTCAGTAAACTCAACTTCTTCTAGTTGATTATTTTAAAATCATTTGGACCAACTCTTCTAGTTATTTTAGAATTGTCATTTTAAAGGAAGTCCAAACCTACCGGAATTCTAATCTTCGTAAAATTCTAGTCCACTTAGACTTCTTATCCTAACCAACTTCTTTCAGTGAGCATGATTCTTTTTCGGTTATTTTATCCTACTGAACCGGAATTTGGTGTCAGGAAAGCGAGACCTATTCGGTCTTATAATCTAGAAATGAAAATACCAAAAGAAGGGTACAGAGTTATACCTTAATGAGGATTGCTTGACTACATGGTGCAATGATCGATCTAACGTCAAAAACCTAGAAAGGGAATTTGCCCGATAAGAAAAATGCTGTTTTGGGTCTAAAGACGACCTTAAATGGATTCAATTTCTTATACAAGTTAAAAACTATAGGTTCAGGCTTTTGAATTTTGTACGTCGGTATCATACGAGTAATTTACGGCTAATTAAAATTCATATTTGTGCTTGATACGGGAAGTTGGAGTTTCTAATTTAACCAAACTTCTCCTAGGGGGTTCTCTCTCAAACTGTCCCCCCTTTCAAAGCACCCATATGGCCTTTTTATAACGATCTGGAGCAGGGAAATCATAGAAAACCCCTTTTGGTCGTGCGTATTGTTTTCAAAAGGTAATTACCGAAATAAGGTGAAAGATCCAAATTGCCTATTATCAGCCAGTCAAAAATGGCCAAAATGTTTACCGGCCAGTTTGTTCAGAAACCGACCGGTTTTCTTGTCTTATCTGATACGATTTTAAACCAAATTCCTAGGAATAGGCACCGTTGTTTGGATTATATCACATATGATAGACCAAATTTCTGGATCCACCACCAAATCACCTCCAGATCAAGCCATTAACCTCCTATCTAGGCCCTAACCAACGTTATACTCAAGTTAACTAGACCAACTACTGGAGTGCTTATTGCACTAAACTCATGTTCCCAACCTATTCTGGTCGTACCCAAAGGCCCACTACGGTCCCATTTTGCATGACACGTCCGCACAAGCAACAGACATTTTCAACGCTCACAACCGGTCAAAGCATGCACGCTCAAGTAACGTGACCAAGCCTCATGGCACTTCGACCGTCGCACTTCGCCCGTCGCCCAACGACGCGCCATGACACTTGCCCAAGGAAGTTGGCCTTGGCCTCCCCCTTGGGGTCGGCCTCGGCCTTCCCCGAAGGGTCGGCCTCGGCCTTCCCCGAAGGGTCGGCCTCGGCCTTCCCCGAAGGGTTGGCCTTTGGCCTCTATCCTTAGCACCTTCACTTCTCTTCAAGAGGCCTTGCATCCTTCGCGACGCCCTTCGCCCGTCATCCGGACGTCAACCTCGCGACGTCCGTCGTGCATCACCTTACGGACGTTCGTGCATCAACCTCGCGACGTCCGTCGTGCATCACCTTACGGACGTTCGTCCATCAACCTCGCGACGTCCGTCGTGCATCACCTTACGGACGTTCGTACATCAACCTCGCGACGTCCGTCCTACAACAACCTCCCGTCGCCCGGACACAACTCCGCGACCCCCGTCGCCCGGACACAACTCCGCGACCACGTCGCCCGGACACAACTCCGCGACCCCGTCGCCCGGACACAACTCTGCGACCCCCGTCGCCCGGACACAACTCCGCGACCCCGTCGCCCAGACACAACTCCACGACGCTCATCATCCGTCACCCGGACGTCGTCTCCGTGACCCCCGTCACCGACGTCCGGGCGTCACACTCCAACACTTCGCCGCGCCCATGCGCCGCGCCGCTGATACAGCCGTGCCCCCAGGCTCTCTGTCACACTACCGTGCCCCCGGCACCATAAGCACTTTGTCGCGCCCATGCGCCACCATTGACACCAACGTGCCCCCGGCACCTTACGCACTCTGTCGCGCCCATGCGCCACCATTGACACAAACATGCCCCCGGCACCTTACGCACTCCATCGCGCCCATGCGCCGCGCCATTGACATAGACGTGCCCCCGGCACCTTACTCACTTCATCGCGCCCATGCGCCACAATCATGTCATCATGCCCCCGGGCACCACACTCATTCATCACACCATGCGCACCTTGCCTTGGTCATGGAACATGCTTCAACCCACTCTCCGGAGTGTACATCATCCGCGGGGATAGGCGACTCCTCCGGGACACTATCTCTGCCAGGGAGCTCTTCAACTCCCCTTCCGCCAGGTAGACGGCTCCTCCGGGATGCTACCTCGGCCAGTCGGGTAGACGGCTCCTCCGGGATGCTACCTTGACATGCTCCGAGTGCTCCGGCACAAGGACTCACCCGCGGGGATAGGCGACTCCTCCGGGACACTATCTCTGCCAGGGAGCTCTTCAACTCCCCTTCCGCCAGGTAGACGGCTCCTCCGGGATGCTACCTCGGCCAGTCGGGTAGACGGCTCCTCCGGGATGCTACCTTGACATGCTCCGAGTGCTCCGGCATAAGGACTCACCCGCGGGGATAGGCGACTCCTCCGGGACACTATCTCTGCCAGGGAGCTCTTCAACTCCCCTTCCGCCAGGTAGACGGCTCCTCCGGGATGCTACCTCGGCCAGTCGGGTAGACGGCTCCTCCGGGATGCTACCTTGACATGCTCCGAGTGCTCCGGCATAAGGACTCACCCGCAGGGATAGGCGACTCCTCCGGGACACTATCTCTGCCAGGGAGCTCTTCAACTCCCCTTCCGCCAGGTAGACGGCTCCTCCAGGATGCTACCTTGGCCGGCCGGGTAGACGGCTCCTCCGGGATGCTACCTTGGCCTGCGGAATAGACGACTCCTCCGGGACACTATCTCTGCCAGGGAGCTCTTCAACTCCCCTTCCGCCAGGTAGACGGCTCCTTCGGGATGCTACCTTGGCCGGCCGGGTAGACGGCTCCTCCGGGATGCTACCTTGGCCTGCGGAATAGACGACTCCTCCGGGACACTATCTCCGTCAGGGTGCCTGCGTGACTGGCCTACGTGCTCCGGCACTGGGGGCTTGCGTCGGCACCCCTAGGGACTATGACCCCCGGGTCACTTCGAGACGGGAGCAGGTCTTCGGAGGGCATCGCGCCTAGTTCACCTGGCAGTTGGGCGTCGGGTCTTCCCCACCGCTGTCAGGCCTGTGGGACTCCGCAAGGGCTTGGATTGGAGGCTAGATCAAGGGGGTTCTCTGGCCACACCGATGCGGTGGGAGCCAGTCTTTCCAGACAGACAGAGCGACGCTGTGAGGAGCAGGCCGGTTGAATATGCGATCCGACAGTCCGTGGAGCACCGGCATCTGTGGACCCCCGGTGACGTGTCACTCCCGGGGAGCGCCACGTGTCGGTTAATGACATCATCATCTCAATCTCTATAAATAGAGGTCTTGAGAATTCATTTGAGGATATAACAAGGAGAATTTTTGGACATTTTCACTTTCTCACTCTAGAATTTTAGATTGAGTAACATACAGTACCCTGACTCTGGACCTAAGCATCGGACTGTGACTGTCATCGCGTATTCATCTCGCGCTATCGCCCTCGCAGCACTGCCACCCTCGAGTTCTGTCTGGGAAGCCCTTGGTCTCTGCCCTTGCTCCACCCTTGCTGTGTCTCACATCAACATACTTGGAAGCTGACGCGGATTGCAGTCTTTGTGGCACCTCCACGTAAGCTCGAACCCATTTCCCTGGCATCAACTCACTATTGTGGATTATTGAACTATTTAGTAGACTGGACTTAATTAAAGTAAGATTGTTATTTATTACTGGGCGTAAACCAAAAACAATAGAAGCCCAAGAACTAATAGGTAAATAAATCATTCAATAAACCTAGAAAAATGAGGTGTCTACAGCTACCAACAAGCAACGAGAATGGAATGATGCCATGGCTTTCGAGACGAATGCTCATCTTAAAACATGATCCGGTCTCTAGTCGCTTACAAGCTATTCATGAACCTCATTCGATGTAAATCAGTATATCGAATTGAAAACAGAGTGATATGGACAACTTAGTGCTAGCGAGACTCGTTGGATTTCACCAACTAGAAGAGATCGATTAGCTTAAACCAGTCAGCCAAAATGTGAGAGCAATCACAGTTCACACAGTTCTCTCGATCGTTTGGCAAGTGGATATTCAAATGCCTTTCTCCGTTGCTTTATTGATATTTCTTGCTTTAAGGAGAATAATCAATGAGTGAGAGAGATAGAGAGAGAGAGAGAGAGATATGAAGATGCACTACCGGTAGTTGACAAATAAACACACCATGTATCATGCTACAATATCATCTTCTTATCTTAATAGTTGCTCAAAAAACTTAGATTATTAGATAATTACTATGCCTAACATGCACTAAATTAGATGCCTAACACTCAGTATTATCTGTTTGCTACTTACTTCTAAAAGAGAGTTGACTATATAAAGCAACAGACATTTTTTCAAAAAGAGAGCCGACTATTTGGAAATGAGTATATTAGTGCCAGAGATGTAAACCCAAACGCAACATATATATAACCAAAACCAGTTGCTTAGTCAAAACAACCAACTACGTAAGGACATCAACATCATGGGTTATAGTATAACAAATAATGTTCATGACAAAGTTTGCAGTATTTGAAGCTCGGACGCACCTGGTTGACGGCTGGAGGTATTGTGGCAAAAGAAAGGATCTCGTCAAGCCTCTTTGACGAGAAATTACTGACACCAATGGCTCTGGTGAGGCCAAGCTTTTGACATTCTTCCATCCTTTCCCAAACCGACTTGATATCTATTGCAAGTACGCACTCCTTTGGAATTGGGACTTTGAATTCTTCTTGCGTCAGCCTCAGGGGCCAATGTATCAAATACAGATCAACATACTCCATTCCAAGATTCCTGTAGAACCCAGATCAACAAACTGGTTAAGACGATCAGGGGATTGCGTGAGACAAAAAAGACACAACTTTGACGAAGCACTTTAATTGGAAATGAAGGGTTACTTCAAATTTACAAAGATATAAGGTACAAAAGATTCTGACACAACCACTTCTCAAATCCTCTGATTTGTTAATATTAGAAATGGAATAGATTTTGTTAGTTTTTTTTTTTGGATAAGAAAAATGATTGCACAAAGAAATAGCAAGTCAGAGAGTGATAACAGGTCTTAAAGAGAAAAGAGTTATACTTGAGACTCTCCTTGATAGCCGGTACAACAAGGTCACGTTCTGCACGGTTGCACCACAGCTTGGTAGTGATGAAGACCTCCGCGCGGGACTCTATCAAACCGAGACGAACAGCCTCTTGAATTGCTTGGCCAAGGGGCTGCTCCGTGCGGTACACAGCCGCCGTGTCAAAGTGGCGGTAGCCGGCCTTGATGGCCTCAAGGATTGCAGATTTTATGTTCTCCGCACCCACTGGCAGCTGCCCTGCGGTGCCCATGGCGATGACCGGCATGGTTACAGCCGCACCCGCGCTGGAGCTTATTGGGACCTCTGGAATGGTGGTTGCCATTTTCTTCTCACTCGCGTTTTTGATTGCACCGTATTCGGACCGCTTATATTTAGGGTAAGAAAGCCAAGTCTCTCTATGCCTGCCACTCAACACCTATAAGTAACGGAAACTATCATTAGCTTCAACAAAACGCGTGCACGAGACACGAAGTGAATGACATGAGACATGTTTTACGGAGGATTATGATTTTTTGCTCTAGAAACATGTTATCAAATCTAATTACCGTAAATACTGGGTATTTCTAAATGCCCTCATTTTGAAATCCATTGATTTACAAATTCTATCATTTTGAAATATCTTATTTAGAAGAAAGGAAGTAAAAGGTTGCTAAAAAGGTGGGAGACAAGATTCCTAAAAAATAGGGAACTAGTTATTATATGTTTGTAAATTGTTGATTGGAGTGGATTTGACAAATAACTAGTTCAAATCACTTCGAAATTTCAAAAATTTCCTTTTGAACTATCAAAACAAGATATTTTGTTCAAGTGATTTACAAATAGCCTACCAAAGTCAAATCCTCAGTTCAAATCCTATGATTAATTTTTCTTACAAGTTTCAGATTATAAAATTTGCTCTCTCTTATTTCTAAAGAGAATAGCCATTTTGTGTAACATCACTTCTAGTATTACATAACAATATATTTAAAATGAAGATACTTGGCATCAAATTAAGTTCTTATCTAAAAGTAACACAAAAGAAAATAATTAATACTAAATAACTATCTTGTACAATGTGTTTGGTTTTAGAATTTTGAAATTCATTTAAAAGAACGTGGTTAAAATATGTACTAAAAGATTACGCTTCATATTACAAATATATTATATTGCTAAGAGGGTATTTTGAGATTAATTGTGCAATGGTCAAACTCGATCGTGTCCAGATTAAATATGTTTTGAAGTGCTTGGCTAAAAAGGATAAACTGAAACAAATTTGCTTCAATATACTCAAAACTGATTAAATCTAGAAACATCATTCTCTTTGTTTTTAAGCAGTTTTGGAGAATTAAGTTTCACAAGCGAATTACCAAAATATATAGTCAAGTATAAACATAAATTAAATATCCCTTTAAAGTTGAATACATTGCATGCTAATTTTGCCACGCCACACTAAATCTACCTTTTATTTTCCAAATGCCTTCAAAACTTGTAACTTATTATGTTTAAAATAAATTAAAGCTGATTTTAAAAATCAATTATGATTTAATCAAAATCTACTTTTGAGAATCAATACCGAATGGCCTCAAACTTCATTTTAACGCACACACGCATCACATCTATTATGATAATTCATTAATAGGAACTCAAATGTCGCTACCGATAGGGCCATTTATAAGACCCATTTGCAGAGAGTCGAAAAAGATTAGCGAAGTTAAGGTTAAATATAGTTCTTTTATCTAGTAAAAAAATGTTAGAATTTGGTTGGTTGGAGTACATCATGTAACGAAAATCAATAAATAAGGTGCAACACACCTCCATAACAAAATTAATAAATGGCAACGTTCTTTTTCAGTGATGATTTCTTGAAGTTTAATTTCTAATTTAATGCAAACTAAGTTTGTTAACCTTCCGCTACAAGAAACAAATTCTAAGTTTGTTAAGTTTGGATTTTGCGACTCCAACATATCTTCTTACCTTAAATATCCGTGGGAGGGATTGACGGTAACAGAAAAAAGAGGCCAAATTCCTGATAAGAACACATGGTCAAACCTGACCCTTATCCCAAGCTTTAATACCCACATAATCTTTTGTTTTGACAGATAACAACTATATGACACTCGGCTGTCATGCAAAGGAACTGAAAGACCAATGAAGTATCACCAGATGAGTAAAATTTTGTACCGTTGTCAGGATGCCACGTTTCATTAAGCTCGTTCATAAAAATAGAAATACTCGCGACAAATAAGTAGTTGACGTGTGTTCTATTAAGTGTTAGCATGCACTTCAGAAATTATGAAAATGAAAGTTGTCAGTATTTAATAATTAAAAGATGATAAATTAAAAATTGTTCAATTTGTCTTCTAACTAGCTAATTAAACTCCCGTGCTATGCATGAAAAAGGAGGTAGCTAATTATGAAGTGAGGGAAGGGAGGTCATTGGGTGGGACGGTTAAAGGTCATGGGGTTGGAGGTTACATTCTGACCAACTATAATTTAACACCTATTTAGTTGTATTTTAAAAATGAAAAATTTTAAGGAAAAAAAACAGGATTAGAGAATTGGAGCACAAAGACCCTATCAGTTGAATCTAAATAGCTATAGGCATGATTATCATCATATATACAAGGACATTATCTTTCCAAGAAAGCAAAGAAGAAAATTAAAAGAAATGAAAACAAAGATTATCCCTTTAAAACCAAGAGATAATTGAGATAGAGAAGTTGGATTGCTCCATCCCACATCAATAGCAAACTGCTCGTGTAGTCGTGTTACATTCTATAGGCAAAATTTGCGCGTACAACTTTTGGCAGGCCAAATCATGAGACCGTATCTGTAATCTCTTCTCTTTATCTACGAAGTTTTGGATACGCTCATCAGTGGCTTCAAACATTGACAACACCAAGACTGCTCGACCCAAGGCTTTTGACATTAAGCACCCATTTCCGTTACTACTGCACCTAGTTTGTGACTCTATATGTTCGTGTATTGACTCGAAGCCTAGCAAAACTTTTGGGTCAAGCAAGTACACAAGAGATTTCTCTGGAAAGCTCCCAGTGCAACCCCACTGGGGGTAAAGGATATTTCTATTTGTGCCGTTCAAAGGGTGTTATCCCACCCGGCGATGTGTTTGGAATCTGCTTCAATAGCTATAACATTGTCTACGGACGATGTTGATGAAAATGATGAGCCGAGTAGCAAATTTGCGTATTCTACTCCTCATGAAACTCCACTACTATCTAACGCCATCTCTTCAAGGCACTTTGCAAATGAATAAAGTTCTGACTGCAACCCCTGGGGGCAAAGGATGATGTGTTCGTGCTGTTCAAAGGGTGTTATGCAACCCGGCCATGTATATGGAATCTGCTTCAATCACTATAAACCTGTCTACGCATGATGTTGGTAAAAACGAGGAGTCCAGTAGCAAATTGCGTACGCTACTCCTCGTACGTCAAACTCCACTATCTAAGGTTCTCTCTTCAACGCACACCTTCCTATTATTGTTGGCGCTGTCTTTTCAAGCATTATATGTACCATAAATTGTTGAGGAGCAGGCGATAGGCTTAGAAAGAGATGAAATGAGTTACAATTGAGATTGAAACAATAAAAATGACGTAACATTTGATTCATTTTTAGTTTATTTTATTTTAATGATTTAGCAATTGATTCATCTTTAGAAACCTTTTGGTACAATACAAATTTGACGTTATTAATTTTTTTTAATGAGATCACACGACCAACAAATAACTGTATATATGTTATTAAGTAAAATTACAATAATGGTAAAGCTTGTGATACTTGAAAAGGATTTCAAATTATATAGTAAACATGTCAATGTATATTAAGGTACGCAAATAATAGTTAAAAATGTGATCCCTATTCTTGAAGTTTATTTAATTTTGCTTCTAAAACTCTAAATTTACTGATTTTTAGGATTTGAATTTGAATGTCATGTTCATAAAACTAACTCCCTGATATGAAGATAAACAATCATGCATCTAGAAATTAAAAATAATGTATGAGATTTAGAACAAAAATTTATGTTACAGTTAATTTAAGTTTATTATGATTGATTAAATGTATATGTATTTACACATAACATAATCTATATAAAATCAATAATCAAATTATCTATATATAGTATAACATTAATAATCAAATTATAGTACATTTTTTGTTTTGATAAGATAGCACGATCAACAAAGCGGCTATATAATCATAAATGACATTTTGCAAAACCATATATGTGCTAGAAAAAAAAAAGGTGCAGTTAAATCAAATTATTCTTAATTACTATATTTGAGAACATTTCAAACCTTTAAGATACAAAAGTATAAAATGTTATCAGATTATATTTTCAGTGTGAAATAAAATTATAAGAATTATAAGTGTCTCTAAAAGTCTTATATAATATCATGAATAGGGTCCATATTTCTTGATAAGGTAATTTTCTTATCAATACGCTTTCTATATTTGAAAAACTAAATCTAAGCATTCTGAAACTTTAACTAATTGATGAACTAACTTATTATGACTTAATTTTAACTATTATATTCTTAAAACCACACTCTAACGTGAACATAAAAACTCATATATCTACAAAATGAAAATCACATATTAGACTTAGAAGAGAGAAAAAAATAATGTTAAAATAGAGATTGAAACGATAAAATTAATGTAACAATTGATTCATATTTAATGTACTTTAATATATGCTAACCGTAGAATATGCTTACCGTGATCGATGTAGAGATTTATCAATTAATATAATACATAACTTTTAGAATCTTTTTTGTACAATAAAAAAATTAACGTAATTTTTTTTGGGTGAGACCACACGACCACCAAATGACCGTATAATAATAATTATTAACTAAAATCGCAATAACGACAAAGCTTGTTCTTACATCTGAAAGTTGAAAAGGATTTAAAGTTGTATACTAAACATATCAGTGTATTTAAAGGTATGCAAATAGTTTGGATGTGATCCCTATTTTTAAGTTTATTTAATTTTACTTCTAAAACTCTAAATATACTAATTTTTAAGGATTTTATTTTGACTATTATGTTCTTAAATTTAACTCTTCTATACGAAGATAAGAAATCACATATCGAGAAAATAAAATTAACATATGATATATAGAAAATTTTGTGTTACAGTTTATTTAAATTTACTATATTTTACTAAATCTATATGTATTCACACATAACATAATCATTGTAACAAATAATCTATGTAATATATAAAATCATTAATCAAATTATTTTTTAGTTTTATAAGACTGCACGACCAATAAAGTAGCTATATAAGCATAAATGAGAATTTGAAAATAAATCACATATGTATTAGCAAAAAAAAAAAAACAAAAAAAGCAAAAAGGTGCAATTAAATCAAATTATGCTTAATTACGGTATTTGAGAACATTTTAAAACCTTTAAGATGCAAAAATATTATATGTTATCAGATTTATGTGTTCGTGTGAAATAAAATGATAAACATTATAAGTGTCTCTAAAGGTTTCAAATATTTTCTTGAATGAGATCCTTATTTCTTGATAAGTTAATTTCTATATCAATAAACTTTATATAATTGAAAAACTAAGTTTGTTAACCTTCTGCTATAAGATACAAATTCTAAGTCTCTTAAGCTTGGATTTTGCGACTCCAAAATATCGGGTTAATTTTACGCTACACCCTATACTGAGGAGTCAGTTGCATCCAGCACATCGTAATTCTAAAATTGGCACCCAGCAGCAAAAATGTTAAAAACTTGGTATCTAGCACCAATTGACGGTCAAAATGGCCTTTGACCAGACGTCTGTTAATTGTTTAAGGGCAAAATGATATTTTCATCCATGAAATCCTAGTCAGCTCCAACCCCCTAAGCCCAACGTCATTTCTCTCTTCTTCATTTTCTTTATCTTTCCTCTCTCTCTCCTTTCTCTTCTCTATTTCTCTCAGTGCCCCCAACCACCGTGCACCAAGAACCCGCCTCTAGCGTCACCGCGGTCTTTGGCATCCCGCGTTGCCCCACGCCCTCTTCACCTAGCCTGATCTGTCACTCTCACCCTCGATTTGGACCATTGATTATGTGGTGATGATGTTGTGCAGTGGCTGATTGGGCTCGCCGGAGATCGATGGGGAGATCCGGTGATTGGGTATGTTGTGACTACGGCGGTAGGCAGGGGGAGTGTCTGATGGTCGTTCGATTGGAGGCAATAATGGCTCATTGAATGGTCACTGTTGGTCGAACGTCGGTTATTGGTGGTCGTCATTCGGTTTGAGGTGGTGACCGTGGGTGAGGGAGGGATTGGTGGTTGTGGGTGAAGGATTTGTGGCAGAGGCGGCGGTCATCAACGATAGGCGTTGGTGGCCGCGATTCAATTGGAGGGGGTGCCGTGGGTTTCGGGATTGGTGGTTATGGGTAGTTATGACTAGTCATGGGTGGCCGACTATGGTGGGTCGTGATGATGGGGAGACTGGTGGCGAGGATGGTGGCACACTGGACAGTGGCTTCGGTCAGAGGCGATGGCTCATCAGGCAGTGGTTTCGGTTAGAGGAGGTGGCCACGCGTTTCGATATTAGTTGGGAAGATGAATAGTTTGGGAGAGAAAAAGGGTGAGGAAATGACGTGGAGGGTCTTATGTTAATTATTGGGGCCATTTAGAGCTGATGTGGAGGAAAGGTGGATATAACAGGTAAAAAGACCATTTTGCCCCTTAAAAAGTAACAAATGTTTGGTCAAAGGCCAGTTTGACCGTCATTTAATGCTGAATACCAAGATTTTAAAGATTTTTGTGCTGGGTGCCAAAATTAGAACTACGGGGTGCTGGGTGCAACTGACCCCTAAGTATAGGGTGTAGCGTAAAATTAACTCCAAAATATTTTGTTACCTTAATATTCGTGAGAGGGATTGACGGTTACGAAAAAAAAGGCCAATTTCTAGATAAGAACACATGGTCAAACCTGACCCTTATCCCAAGCTTTAATATCCACGTAATCTTCTGTTTTGACAGATAACACAAATATGACACTCGACTGTCATGCAAAGGAACTGAAAGAACAATGAAGTATAACCAGATGAGTAAAATTTTGTACCATTGTCAGGATGGCACGTTTCATTAAGCTAGTTCATAAAAATAGATATACTCGTGACAAATAAGTAGGGCTGTATATGAATCAAGTTCGAGTCTAACAGATGTATGTTCAAATTCGTTTGTTTAGTTTCAGGCCATGTTCGTGTTCGTTTAATCTTCAAAATTTTGTTTGAACTCGTTCGCGGTTCATCTAACAAAACTCGTATTCGACTCGAGTTCGTTCGTTTATTTGCACGAATCGAACTCGAACTTGAAAACTTGTGTTCTCGTCCAAAACAATTACTTCAAACTAAAACTACATCTCAGTTGATCCAATTGTCTAAGTGATTTTAGGAATTTTAAGTTTAAACTAATTTATACTATAATTAAGTTATACGACTTTTTGAGTTTTGAAAATATTATAATTAAGTTATTATCCAGACGAGAACAATTTGAAATGTTCATGCTCGGCTCGTTTAATAAACAAACTCTAATATTTTGTTCATGTTTGGTTCGTATATTATACAAACGAACATGAACAAGTTCTTTGGAGAACGAATCACGAGCAGTTCATGAATAACTCGATTCATTTACTGCCCTACAAATAAGTAGTCGACGTGTGTTCTATAAGTGTTAGCATGCACTTCAGAAATTATGAAATTGAAATTTGTCAAGTATTTAATAATTAAAAGATAAGAAATTAAGATTTGTTCATATTATCTTCTCACCAACTAAAGGTCTGTGCTATGAACGGGAAAGGAGATAATTAATTATGAAGTGGGGGAAGGGAAGTCATGGGATGGGATAGTTAGAGGTCATAGGGTGGGAGGGTTATTTTCTGACCAACTATAGTTTAACACATATTTTGTTGTATTTTAGAAATGAAAAATTTTAGAAAAAAAAAGAGATTAGAAGTTTGGAAGGCAAAGACCTTATCAATTGAATCCAAATACCTATATGTATGAATATCATCACTTAAGGACATTATCTTTTCAAGAAAGCAAAGAAAAAAAAATCAAAACCAATGAAAACAAAGATTCTCTCTTTAAAACCAAGAGATAATTGAGATAGAGAAGTTGGATTCTATAGGAATGCTCAACCCACTTCAACAACAAACTGCTCGTGTTATATTCTACAAACCCTCGTGCACGCGCGATGCGTGTGCGATTCATCCGTTGTATCACTCGTAAAAGATCTGTTTATACGACATTTGATCAAAATTAGAAAAGTAGATATAACATTATGGAGTCCAAGGGACTCTATTTTAATTTATATATCAGACCTAAACGTCACTACAAGGAATAAGGCCTTTGGCGACGGGAAAATCCGTCGCCAAAAGCCTAAATTCCGTCGCAAAAACTTTTAACGACGGAATCACCGTCACTTAAAGTCCCTCGTATAAAAGTCCGTCGCTAAAACTTTTGCGACGGAATTTCAAAATCCATCGTCTATTATTGGACATTCAGCGACAGGTTTCTTTATACATTAGCGACGTAATTTTCGTCACTAATTGTATTTTTCGTATTTTAATTTATTTTCTTTTTTCTGAAAATAATTTAATCGGTAAATATTTAGCGACGAAATAAACTTTTTAGCTACGAATATTCCGTCGCTAATGTCCTTTTTAACGACGGAATATTCCATCGTTAAAAGTTCAGAATTATGTATACTCTTTAGCGACGGAATTAATCTGCCGCTAAAAGTCAATTTTTTTTAAAATATATTTTTTAATTTTTTTAATGCCTAAACCTGTAAACAAAATGTCAAGC
Source organism: Escallonia rubra (assembly GCA_033065855.1). Classification (NCBI taxonomy): domain Eukaryota; kingdom Viridiplantae; phylum Streptophyta; class Magnoliopsida; order Escalloniales; family Escalloniaceae; genus Escallonia; species Escallonia rubra. The sequence goes on along the minus strand of JAVXUO010001900.1, from coordinate 91,296 downwards.
CTCAAATGCACATTAGGGTTAAATAATTGCTGATCCCCCTACAACAGACACAAAACAACTATATATAACTTTAAAAATTGTTTACTGTAATGAAAAATAAAATGTACAAGACGTGAACCAGATACAACCGGTTAGGGGAGGGGAGAAGAGTACAAGCCGGGATGGGAGTACAAGCCGGGAGGGGGTTACAAGCTGGGAGGCAAGAGAGGGGGCTCATCAGGGGTTGCCGAGTCCCGGATCTGGATCATGCTACTCTGGAGCCGGCTCGGCATGTCCAGCAGCAGTGCCCTGTTGATATCGTGCTCCCTGGTTATCCTCAACACCACCGTAGCAATGCACTGGATCTCTTCCTCATCCGGACGCTGCGCAATCGGTGTCTGTGGAGGGGCAGCGGGGGGTGGGGATGCTCCAATCTTAGCACGTGCAGTCGTGCTAGGCAGGCCGCGTATGCGGCCTTTCGGCCGATTGACGACCTCCGATGTATCCAGCCATCGCTTTTACGCCCCAGTACTTGCACCCGTACCAGTGGACGCTGATGGCTGTCCGGACTGCTACTCGGACCCCCTAAGCTGTTCATACGAGGCCTACAAAAGCAGTGATTTAAATATAATATGTTAGGGCATTAACGTAACAAACATTGAATATAAAGACAAAAAAATAACAAATTAAACAAATTGATTCGAACTTACGTCGATCGGCCGGGTAATATCTGAAACATAGTCGCCCCCCCCCCCCCGGTGCGCCTCATCCTTCTCATTCTTCCGCACATGCGTCAGACTATACGTCAGAGCTACGATCTCATCCTCCTCTAGGTCCTGGTGCTCGACCGCATTCATGTGTCAGATGACGTCGTGTGCCACCAACCCCCCCAAGTGCGTTGGTCTTTGTTTTGTCTGTTCCCGGCCTCGCTCTTACTCTTGGCGTCCCAGCCTGGATCCGCAACCCACCGATCAATCATCTGCCCCCATACAGTCGGAGATATCCAATGCATGGGATATTGCTTCAACTTCGTCATCGGGGCACCCTCGGGCAACATCTTCTTTGCCCGGTCCTGTGCGTCGTGCAGCCATCGGCGGTAATTCTTGCCGATGTATGCAAAAAAAGTCACCCCAGCGCCTGCTGATCAGGCGAGTCAAACGTGAACCCTTCCTACAAGGCATCCAATTACACAAATTAGTTTAAATAATAAATTCTAATTAACAAATACTATCGCAGATTATATCGCGTTAACTGTACCAGTCATTCCTCCCACATGGACTCCTTCGTCCCGGCATCCCAGTCCTTCCAGTACAGCCATGGCTCGAAGAATCGGCCCTTCACAAGAACGCCGATCTACATCCTCGCCTGATTCTCCAGGATCCTGGCAAAGAAGTACATAAATACATTAATGCAGTTCAAATATAAATTAAAACACCCAAAAATTTAAATATAAGGCATGATGTGATTTTTTTTACTTACTGGCTCTCCTGGGTGAGCGTAACTCTCTGTTTATGCTGGGGGTCAATGCGTACCCCGCGTGTTGGCCCACGGTCTCGTCGAGATCCTATAAATAACCGGCATTAATTAATACAGTTCAAATATAATTTAAATATAAGGCTAGCGAAAATTGGCAAAACACTGTTATCAACTATACCTGATGTAGAACCCACAGAGGAGGGAGAATCAGCGCGCGTGTGGGAGGAATCGGCGTCAGACTGGGGCGACGGCTGGAGCTGGGGCCCCATCTGCTGTGCGTGAGCACTCTGTGCCTCGTCATCAGTAGGCAATGATGAGGTGGGACAAACTGGGGAGGAGGCAGCTCGATGTCCACCCCAGCCACGTATAGCCCGTATTCTATCCATAACTGACTTCGTATAGATAAATTGCAAAGAAATTAACACATTAAAAACAATAATTTGGCAGAAAAATTTATCAGCTTTATATATATGAACCGAGTATATAAACACAATATATCAACCAAGTACTAAAATGTTACAACATATTTTTCGAGGTGTTACAACAGTACAAGTCAATCATTTTCAGTTTGGGATTCATCATCATCTTTATCGCTAGACTCGTCATCCTCTTCTTCGTGGGACTCGTCGACCTCTTCATCTTCTAATTCATCCTCTTCATTAGTAGACTCAGTCACATCATCTTCAACACTTTTCACGTCTTCTGCGTCATCATCTACGACTTCTTCTTCTACATGAAGTGTTGTTAGAAGAGGAAGATCTTCCTCCTCGTTGTTCACCTCAACAGGTAACAAAACTGATGGTTGGTCGGTTTGAAAGGTGTCTAGATCACTGTCATATGTCACGGGTAATTTCTTGGACTTGATAACTGTATACCAATGAGATTTGGGATTTGCGACGTCCTCCGCGTAAAAGACTTGTGCAACTTGACTAACAAACACAAACGGCTCGTGTGATGCAAGTCTCGACTTGACATTGACATCTACCATCCCTTGAGAGCTAACACGGATTCCTCTACTGCATGTGACATCGAACCATGTACACTTGAACACTACCAGGTGATTTTCGGAACCTAAATATGCTAGCTCAATAATCTTATCTAGCTCTTCATAAAAGTCCATGCAATTCTCGTCATAATAGTCGCCGTTGACCAAGACTCCACTGTTTTGGGTTTGTTTTGTTCGGTCATCATCTTTTACATAAACCTAAACCCGTTGATGATATAGCCTCCATGACAGGATGCTTGTTTATTAGGGCCTTGAGCTAGTAATTTCAAGCAGGAGGCTACTGGTCTATCTAGTGACTGAACCTATTGTAGATGACGGTAAAAATCAAGGATAAATCACTATACTAATTGGTCACATAAATGTATATAACACATAATATAATTTCGTTAAAGACTTACATGCCTTTTGAACCACTGTACAAATTGTGATTTTCGATGAGATTCAAGTCCAGCGGGATCAATGATTAAAGATTCCGCATCGAACTCACTGCAATCCTAATTAGGGCGGAGTAGTGTTGATTAGTCCTAATTAGGGCTAATTAAGCTTAATTGGGTTGTTAGGGTTAATTATGACTAATTAGGCTAACTATAATCAATATGCGTGTAATTGGGTTCATTAAAGCTAATCAGAGTTTAGTTAGGTTTTAGGGTTTAATTAATCTAATTACGAGTTACTAAGATATGAGTAATTAGGGCTAATTAGGGTTTAATTTGGGCATATTAGTGTTAATTAGGACTAATTTGGGATAATTACAGCTAATTAGGGTTCATTGGCATGGGTTCTTAGGGTTAATTAAAATTAATTAGGCTAATTAGAGCTAATTAGGGTTAATTAGCTTCATTAGGGTTAATCGTGACTAATTAGGGTTAATTATAGCTAGTGGTGGAGCCATGATGAGATTCTAGGAGGTGCTAAAAATATCACGTTAACCTAATTAACCTAAATTCAACAACCAACCATTCAACTAATTCATAGATATCTCAATTCAATTGGGTCCCATCCTCCATCAACAATCTCAATTCGCAAATTCTCAATGCACAGTCAACAATCTCAATTCCCAATTCTCATATGCTCAATGCACAGTTAACAAAATTATATAAAGAATGAAAATGAATATAAAGCACCGACACCTCATATAGGGTGTCGGTATGGTGTCTGACACCCCCGGACACGTGTCCAACACCTCCAGACACGTGTCCGACACCTCTCAGCGGTGTCCGAAGACATTGATTTATTTTTTAATTACCAGACACCGTGTTGGACACCACTTCAAGAGGTGTCGACAAGTATAACGCCAAAATGTGACATTTCGGTATCGGTGTCGATCGGACGCGGTGTCCGTGACCTACCGACACCTCGACACCTCACCGACACACCCTGATACGTGTTCGACACCTCTCAGCGGTGTCCATAGATATTGATTTAATTTTTAATTACTGGACACCGTGTCGGACACCTCTCGAAGAAGTGTCAGACACCTCTCGAAGAAGTGTCAGACACCTCTCGAAGAAGTGTCGCACAACTCTTGAAGAAGCGTCCACAAGTATAAAGCAAATCGGTGTCGGTGTCGATCGGACGCGGTGTCCGTGTCCGTGCTACCTAATAGATATCTCAATCCAATTGGGTCCGATCCTCCATCAACAATCTCAATGCTCAATTCCCAATGCACAGTCAATGATCTCAATTCTCAAATTTTCAAATGCGCAATGCACAGTTAACAAAATTATATAAAGAATGAAAATTGATGTAAAGAAGTCTAACAATTACAACTAAATCATATATATCCTAGAAACCACCGACACCTCATAGAGGGTGTCGGTATGGTGTCCTACACCTACCGACACCTCGATACCCACCGACACAGCGGTGTCTGAAGATATTGATTTATTTTTTAATTATCGAACACCGTGTCGATCACCCTTTCAACCGTGTCGATCACCCTTTCAAGAAGTGTCGAACACCTCTTGAAGAGGTGTCCACAAGTATAAAGTCAAAATGTGATATTTCGGTGTCGATCAGACGCGGTATCCGTGACCTACCGACACCTCAATACCCACCGACACATCCGGACACGTGTCCGACACCTCTCGGCGATGTCCATAGATATTGATTTAGTTTCTAATTACCGGACACCGTGTCGGACACCTCTCGAAGAAGTGTCGGACACCTCTCGACGAAGTGTCGAACACCTCTCGAAGAAGTGTCAGACAACTCTTAAAGAAGCGCCCACAAGTATAAAGAAAATCGGTATCACACTTCTTTATGATTGTATCTTTCAGAACTTATATCCGACACATCCGGAATATGGCAAGACACTTACCTTCCTAAAATTTTACTAAAACTTCTAACGTAATCCAAGGTATCTTACTGTAGAATTTCAAAAGTTAATGACCAAAGCATGCTACCCAAATGCTCTCGCCTTTCACTACGTATGTGCACAGTTATTCACTACCACCCTCTAATTACTTCAGCAGTCCCTCTCCTCTTATTGACACATATAAGCAACCACATTCAATCCCACTTACACACTCAAAACAACACAACACCTCACACCAATATACCATTCATTGTACACACACAACCGAACACATAACTCACACACACATAGCTGCCTCGACAGCTCCTTGCACTCACACAAATACAAGCGACGCACCTACACCACATACACTCACGCATGCACACAGCACAACACTCATGCACTCACGTAGCGCACACACAACTCACTCTAACGCACCCATACAGAGCATACACTAAAGCACACACCTACGTTTTCTCTTAGCTGATTACCTTTGGAACACACTGCCTCACGGCAGTTGGGGTTTTAAATGACATGTTTCAACTAAATTATTATCACGTTAACCTAATTATATTAACCTAATTTCAACCCACCATTCAACTAAATCACATATCCGATATCAGAATTCAATTGGGTCCCATCTTCCGTCAACAATCTCAATTCTACATACTTTCTAGTAATAGTAATATACAAATATGGGCATCAATTCCATCAGCAATTAAACAAACTAATTCCATCAGTTACAAAATCAATTCCATCAGCAATTAAAAATAATTGAAATTATAAGAAACATATCATAATTCTAGAAACAAATTAGGGCAAGTTCCAATTAGGGCAAATGGAAATAAATCAGAACTGAAGAAAATTAGGGCAAATGGCGCTTAAACATGCATTAAAGCAAATTAGCGCAAATGGACATACAGAGAGGTGGTGCGGCGGCAATGGAGGGCCTTGGTGGCGCGACAGTGGAGGGAATTGGTAACGCGGCGTTGGTGGCACGCGGATATGGGGGGGCACGACGTCGGGGGGGGGGGGGGGGCGGAGGGGGCGGCGATGTAGCCGGAGGGGGAGAAGGCCGGCAAAAATATCGCCGGTGAGTGGGTGAGAGTGAGAGACAGAGAGAAACGGGGAGTGAAAAAAGACGAAGTTGTTTTATGTAAGGACTTTTAGCGACGGAATTTCCGTCACAGAAAGTCCTATTTTAAACAGTTTCACCGACGGAAGTTTTAGCGACTGTTTTTTTCCGTCGCTAAATGTTTTTTAAAAACTCCTCGAATATTAGATATTTTCTAAAAACTTTTTAGCGACGGTCATACTGTCGCTAATATTCTGTCGGTAAAGGTCCGTCAGCAAAAACTATAACCGACGGTATATTCTGTTGGTATGTAAAGGTTTTTGCCGACGGACTTTTACAAACGGTATATTTCGTCGCTGAAAGGTCTTTTTGCGACAGAATCCCTTCCGTCGCTAAAAATCTGTTGCAAAAAATAGTTTTTCTTGTAGTTTCAAATAAGTAACACAAAAAATTGCAAATATAGTATAGGTGTTTGACTCTATTTCTAATCCATTACGTCTTCTAATTGTTTTTATGATACTTCAGCCATGACTGTGAAAAAAAAAAACCAAAAGGGTTTGGTATTTTTCATGTGTATACACACACACACATATACATATACATGTGCTCAACCCACATCAACAGCAAAACTGCTCGTGTTATATTCTACAAACCGCAGTGCACACGCGATGCGTGTGCGACTCATCCATTGTATCACTCGTAAAAGATATGTTTATACGACATTTGATCAAAATTAGAAAAGTAGATGTAACATCATGGAGCCCAAGAGAGTCTATTTTAATTTATATATCAGACATAAACACTTTCAAATAAGTAACACCAAAAATTGTGAATATAGTATAGGCGTTTGACTCTATTTCTAATCCATTACGTCTTTTAATTGTTTTTATGATACTTCAGCCATGACTGTGGAAAAAAAAATACCGAAAAGGGCTTGGTGTTTTTCACACACACACACACACACACACACACACACATATATATATGTATATATATATATATATATATATATATATATATATATATATATTCTCTACCACATATTTGGCCATCCACGTGTACCCGTGTATGTCCCAGATTCTACTTTTTTTTTTTGGCTGAAAAAGTGCTAATCGCGGCTAAGAGTTACAGTTAGGAAAGTGGCCGAAAATGCACTGACCGCGCTTCTTTGCAGCGGTCAAAGAGTAGCGGTCAGGGAGGGGGTCCCACACCCTAACCACTACTCTTTGAAGCGGTTAGACGGGATACCTCTTATTCCCCACCCACTTTCTCTCTCATTTTCACTCTTTCTATCTATCTATATATATATATATATATATATATATATATATATATATATATATATATATATATATATATATATCTTTCTTTTCCTTTCACTCTCTACATCATTTTCATCGCCCCAATTCAGTCCGCCATAATCTCCACCATTTTGACCATAACACAAGCTCAAGCCTACGCTAGAAGATCGGTGGAGAGCAACTAGAAGATTGGTGGAGAAAATTTCTTGAATAGATTCACTTTGAAGCAAGTAAGTATTTTAAATTTTCTTTTATCAATCCATGTTGATTTCATGGATTTTAGCTTCTTTAAGTTTCAATTTATGTTTATTTTAATTTTTTAATTGTGTTCTTACTATAAATTGAAATTAGGGTTTTTTCCGGATTAAAATTAGGGTTTTTTTCCGGATTAAAATTAGGAGAATATGATTAGGCCTTTATAAGCTTGAAATTACAACTCTATGTATGGATTAAAATTAGAGATTGAATTAGTGGCTTTTAGGTTTAAAAATTAGGGTTTTTTAGGGTTTCAAAATTGGGTTTTTTTTTTGCTTCAAATTAGGGCTTTTTTAGGGTTTCAAAATTTGGGCTTTTTTAAGGCTTCAAAATAAGGGATTTTTTAGGGCTTCAAAATTAGGGAATTATTATTTTTTAGGTATTCAAATTTGGGTGCTTTTATGGTTTAAAAATTGGAATGTAATTAGTTTGGGTATTAATTTTAAATTACATGTTCTTGTTTTAGATTTGGGATGTAATTTTGGGTGTTGGTTTTAAATTATGTGTTCTTGTTTTATATTTGGGATATAATTTTGGATTTTGGATTTTGATTTAGATTATGTGTTCTTGTTTTAGATTTGGGATGTAATTTTGAGTGTAATTTTTAAATTATGAGTTCTTGTTTTAGATTTGAGATGTAAATAGTATGCACGCTAAGTTGGTTTACAATTATATTTTCTTCTTAAAGATATGGATCCAACTTCTCTATCTCAATTATCTCTTGGTTTTAAAGAGATAATATTTTTTTATTTCTTTTGATGAAGTACCTCGATACTAGTGCCAATGTTCTTCATCGATATAAAGCTATTGTATGTATCTTGCCATGTATTCTACTGTTGCACCTTGTCGCGCAACATATCCAAGGCATAAGGTTGGTCGAAGTTCAGCCCTCTGCCTTTCCTCAGTGGCTGCATGTCTACAGCGGACTTTGGTATCCCTTGTAGACATGCAGCTTGTCTCATTGAACGGTTGGGCATTTAGATCTCACATGTGTCAAAATGAATGAGCGGCACCCGAACCAAACCTGCCAGCACGTACGACACATGAAGTTGCCAACTCCACTAATCCAACCATTGCATCACTTTAGAGTAAGGCTACCACTTGACCTGTGATGCTTTTAATATTTCTTGCTCCCATCGATAGAATTTCAAATGGTGATGGGGGTCTACCCTTCTCTTCCGACTGGGCGTATGTGGGAAGCCGTGCTCCCAGGCCAATAACCTAGGCCACGTCTCTTTAGAATCGTCTTGTGGCCGTGGACGACCCGTGGGTAGCATTTCATAAGACTAAATATGTGAAGTCAAACATTGTATGAAATTAGTAAGTAATCAAGAAAATATTGAAACGTCAACCAAAAATATAAACATTCATACCTGTAATAAAGTTAGGTAGGCGGCAATGGACTTGGCACCCTTTCTCGTGGCTTTATACAGTGCTCGATATAGGTGCGCAAATACAGCTGAACCCCACGAATACGACTGAACCTCCTCAAGGTCATCCAAGAACACCATATACTTTGGATGCATCGTGTTCTTCGAATGTCTCAGAAGTAATACAACTCCAGTAATGTGCGACAGGAATACCTTCGTATACTTCTCCGAATCATGAGGAATGTATTCATTAGGTAGCACGCGGTACTGCCCTTTCAGCCACGTAAGCTTGATGCCATTTGATGTAATGGCTTCCAGCGGAATTCCCGAAAAATATTGCCTAGCAAGCTGAGCCACCATTGCAGACGCCCTACTCAAATTAATGGGTCTACCATAACATAGGAGTCCAAGTATAAAGCCGACATCTTCTAATGTAACAGTCATTTCTTCAAACTGGAAGTGAGATGTGTTCACCTCGCTCCTCCATCACTCAACTAGAGCGGATATAAGGCACTCGTCGTGCCAAGACCAATAAGGGAGGACTATGAAAAACAAAAACCCTGACGATTTAATATATGTTCTTGCCCCTTATTTAGTATCCACTCTTGGAGTTGACTTATGTTTTGAATTTTTTCTAGAACACCCATTTCCACACCTTCAAATACATCCCTAACGACGTGGTCATCATCATCGTCTAGGATTGATGGAATCATAAGGTTCGAGGTTAAACTCCGTATCTTTAAGAAGAGAATATAATTGTAAACCAACTTAGCATGATTACTATTTACATCTCAAATCTAAAACAAGAACACATAATTTAAAATCAAACTCAAAATTACATCCCAAATCTAAAATAAGAACGCATAACTTAAAATAGACACCCAAAATTACATCCCAAATCTAAAACAAGAACACATAATTTAAAATCAACACCTAAAATTATATCCCAAATCTAAAACAAGAACACATAATTTAAAATTAACACCCAAGCCTGCATCCCAATTTTTAAACCATAAAAACACCCAAATTTGAATACCTAAAAAATAATAATTCCTTAGAATAATCTCAAATCCCTAATTTCAAACCCTAATTTTGAAGCCCTAAAAAAGCCCCAATTTTGAAGCTCTAAAAAAACCCTAATTTGAAGCCCTAAAAAAATCCTAATTTTGAATCTTCAAAAACAAAAAAACCTAATTTCAAAACCTAAAAGCCACTAATTCAATCCATAATTTCAATCCTTACATAGAGTTGTAATTCCAAGCTTATAAAGGCCTAATCATCTTATCCTAATATCAAACCTAAAAAAACCCTAATTTAATCCCAGAAAAAAAAATCCTAATTTCAAGTTCTTGTAAGAGCGCAATTCGAAACCTAATATAAACATATATTGAGACCTAAAGAAGCTACAATTCATGAAATCAACATGGATCTAAAGAAGAAAATTCGAAATACTTTTTCTTTTCCTAAGCAAGTCATATTATAAATAACTAGAGCATCAAAAGTTACAAGGATCTAGTTCACAACTTCATCCATTGACAAAAAGGGGAAGATGGATGAAGGGGGAACTAAGCCAAAGAAATTGTTAACATCAGCCCATCTAGCCAGATTATGAACCTTCCTATTTGCAATTCTATTGACTTTTACAAAAGTCCAGCAGTTGAAGCATTTCAGATTGTCCTTGGATTCTTCAACTATTGCAAAACTAGACCAACTCGGCAACGATTCAGTAATGTTCATCCATTCAACTATCACTAAAGCATCCCCCTCAAATACTACATTAGAAAAATTCATCCTGATATCCAATTTGACAGCAAGAAGAGCTGTAGCAACTTCTACCATTTCTGAGCTCATAGGTAGGGATGCTTGAGCATGAGCAGAGTCTTTCAAAAATGCAAAGTTTCAGGATGATTAGGTTGGAACCTGTTCTCATTTTCCAAGAGGTAGGCTGCCTTAGATGAGAACTTCCCGAATTTGGAGGGGATGCATGCTAAAAAATCCTGGGCTCTAGATAGGGATATTCTAATACTTAGAATTTCCTTGATGACTGAATCCGAGAAGAGACGATGCAATTTCAGCCTATTCCCGTGCAGGAATGTTGATCGATAAGGTCCGAGACCCTTGAGTTGCTATGATTTATGGCGGAAGAAGAGGGAGATCTGAAGCCCTGCAAAGTAGGTATACATGGGTCTTTCCGAATGTTAATGGATACGCCATTTCCCACAATAAAACATGCTCTTTTCTAAATAATTTTTTGGCTTGACATGATTACTTTCCATAACCAAAAAGCTCCTCTGGGAGGTTTGTGATCCAGAAAATGGGTCTTTTTGAGATACTTAACTTCCATCATCCTTACCCAAGTTTTGCCGGGGCAAGTGAGCACAGTCCAACCAAGTTTTGCGATTAACGCTTTATTTACTTCTCTCATCAGTTTAAAACCCAACCCATCAAATTGTTTTGGTATGCAAATTGAGTTCCATGCCTTAGGGCAGTAAGCGTGCTTCTTGGACTCCTTGTGACCCCACCAAAATCTCCTTATGTCGCTATCTATTTTATTTCATACCGCTGAAGGAAAAAAAATGTAGACATTATGTATGCAGGAATAGTCGATGCCACTGCTTTTATTAATGTACTCCTTCTCACCTGAGATAGACAATTTGCCTTCCATCCACAAAGCCTTTGGTTCACTCTTTCAGTAATTGATTTGAAAAGACCCATTTTGTTTTGGTTGGTGAAGATAGGCAGACCCAGATACTTATCGCTTGAGGCTGCTTGTTTGAGCTCCAACTGAGCACATATCTCCCGTCGCTTATTAGGTGCCATATGCTTGTTGAAGAAGACTCTAGATTTGCTTTGATTTATTTCCTAACCCGACCAATTTTCATATTTGTTGAGGCATCTAAGAATCGCCCCCGTTTCTGAAGCATTTACCCTATAAAATAGGATAAGATTGTCAGCAAAAAAGAGGTGGGATATGGGGGGAGGCTTCCTCTGCTAGCACGGATGCCATGTACATTGCCTTGTTGTTCTTCTCTAAGAATCAATCGGGTTAAGACTTTTGATCCCAAGATAAACAGGAATGGGGATAGAGGGTCCCCTTGCCGAAGACCTCTGGACGGATGAAATATGCCATGAGGTGAGCCATTGATTAGAGTAGAGAATGAGGATGTGCTTATACACTGTGATGCCAAGGAATGTGGGTTCGTACCTACGTGGAGGTACCACAAAGGTTGCAGTCCGCGTCAGCTTCCAAGTATGTTGATGCGAGACACAGCGAGGGTGGAACAAGGGCAGAGACCAAGGGCTTCCCAGATAGAGCTTGAGGGTGGCAGTGCTACGAGGGCGATAGTGGAAGATGAATACACGACGACAGTCACAGTCCGATGCTTAGGTCCAGAGTCAAGGTCCTGTATGTTTTTCTCTCTAAGATTCTAGAGTGAGAAAGTGAAAATGTGAGAGTCTTCCATCAATGTTTCGTCCCAAATGAATTCTCAAGACCACTATTTATAGAGATTGAGACGATGATGTCATTAACAGACACGTGGCGCCCCCCAGGAGTGACACGTCACCGGGGGGTCCACGGCTGCCGATGCTCCACGGACTATCGGATCGCATATTCACCCGGCCTGCCCCGCACAGCGTCGCTCTGTCTGTCTGGAAAGACTGGCTCCCACAGCGGTGTGGCCAGAGAACCCCCTTGATCTAGCCTCCAATCCAAGCCATTGCAGAGTCCCACAGGCCTGGCAGCGGTGGGGAAGACCCGACACCCAACTGCCAGGTGAACTAGGTGTGATGCCCTCCGAAGACCTGCTCCCGTCTCGGAGTGACCTGTGGGTCATAGTCCCTAGGGGTGCCGACGCAAGCCCCCAGTGCCAGAGCACGTAGGCCAGTCACGCAGGCACCCTGACGGAGATAGTGTCCCGGAGGAGTCGCCTATTCCGCAGGCCGAGGTAGCATCTCGGAGGAGCCGTCTACCTGGCAGAAGGGGAGTCATCGTGCCAGAGTACTTGGAGCTCCCTGGCAGAGATAGTGTCCCGGAGGAGTTGCCTATCCCCGCGGGTGAGTCCTTATGCCAGAGCACTCGGAGCATGTCAAGGTAGCATCCCGGAGGAGCCGTCTACCTGACTGGCCGAGCTAGCATCCCGGAGGAGCCGTCTACCTGGCGGAAGGGGAGTTGAAGAGCTCCCTGGCAGAGATAGTGTCCCGGAGGAGTCGCCTATCCCCGCGGGTGAGTCCTTGTGCCGGAGCACTCAGAGCATGTCAAGGTAGCATCCCGAAGGAGCTGTCTACCCGACTGGCCGAGGTAGCATCCCAGAGGAGTCGTCTACCTGGCAGAAGAGGAGTTGAAGAGCTCCCTGGCGGAGATAGTGTCCCGGAGGAGTCGCCTATCCCCGCGGGTGAGTCCTTGTACCGGAGCACTCGGAGTGCATCAAGGTAGCATCCCAGAGGAGTCGTCTACCCGACTGGCTGAGGTAGCAACCCGGAGGAGCCGTCTACGTGGCGGAAGGGGAGTTGAAGAGCTCCCTGGCGATGATAGTGTCCCGGAGGAGTCGCTTATCCCCGCGGGTGATGTACATTCTGGAGAGTGGGTCTAAGCATGTTCCATGACCAAGGCAAGGTACGCATGGTGTGATGAATGAGTGTGGTGCCCGGGGGCATGATGACATGATTGTGGTGCATGGGCGCGATGAAGTGAGTAAGGTGTCGGGGGCACGTCTGTGTCAATAGCGCGACGCATGGGCGCGACGGAGTACGTAAGGTGTCGGGGGCACGTTTGTGTCAATGGTGGCGCATGGACGCGACATAGTGCTTATGGTGCCGGGGGCACGGTAGTGTGACAGAGAGCCTGGGGGCACGGCTGTAACAGCGGCGCGGCGCACGGGCGCGGCGAAGTGTTGAAGTACGACGCCCGGACGTCGGCGACGGGGTCATAGAGTTGTGTCAGGGCGACGGGGTCGATGAGTTGTGTCCGGGCGACGGGGTCGCGGAGTTGTGTCTGGGCGACGTGGTCGCAGAGTTGTGTCCGGGCGACGGGGTGGCGGAGTTGTGTTCGGGAGACGTGGTCGCGGAGTTGTGTCCGGGCGACGTGGTCGCGGAGTTGTGTCTGGGCGACGGGGTCGAGGAGTTGTGTCCGGGCGACGGGGTCGCAGAGTTGTGTATGGTCCCTTGAAGATAAGTGAATGTGCTAAGGATGAAGGCCAAAGGCCAACCCTTCGGGGAAGGCCGAGGCCGACCCCAAGGGGGAGGCCAAGGCCGAGGCCGACCCTAAGGGGGAGGCCAAGGCCAACCTCCTTGGGCAAGTGTCATGGCATGCCGACGGGCGATGTGCGAAGTGTGATAAGGCTTCGTGCAATGATGAGTTTGTTGGTGACGAAGTCACGTAGAAGAAGTAAGAAGTGCACGTGACTTGAGCGTGCACGCTTTGACCGGTTGTGAGCGTTGAAAATGATTGTTGCTTGTGCGGACGTGTCATGGAAAATGGGACCGCAGTGGGCCTTTGGGTACGACCAGAATAGGTTGGGAACATAAGCCCCCATTGTGTGGTGTGCGCAGAGGGGCAACCCGAGCGGTCACCGCACACATAAATACTTAGTAAGATTGTATGTTATTTGGCCAGTGAGTTGTTAAGGTCGTCAATGCATGATGATGATGAAGAGTAGGTGGCTCGAGCCACCTCATGCACCACCTACGAAAGCTTGGAATGCTTGGGGGTTGAGACAAAGGCACGATGATAGGGCGCAGGGGTGCGAGCATGTAAACGGCGCCCGGATGAGACGTCACCCGGGCGATGGGTGAAAAGCATCGCGGAGATGGCGCACGGGCGCTGGCGACGGGGGTCGGGGAGACGACGCCTGGGCGATGGGCGACAAGCGTCGCGGAGACAGCGCCCGGGCGACGAACGACGAGCGTAGAACAATGAGTAGGAATAGGTGGTTCGAGCTACCTCGCGCACCACCTACCAAGGATGTTGATGTCGAGGGACATCGTCATGAGGGGCGCGACGAGGGCGCGGTCGGACGTCGCGATGCGGGGGCAGTCCACGACGGGCGCATGTGCGCATTGAATGCACGTCGGTTTATGTTGTACAAATTTTTTTTTTGAAGTTTCTGGCCTTGGATGTCAGCCATGATGTGAAGGTCGAAGGTGGTGGGGTGAACTTGGTGTTATGACTGAAGTGAAGAAGTTGTGGAGGGGGGAGCGCGTTGCTCATCATGATGAGTTTTTTTTTTTTGTGCATCCTTGTGAGGATGGTTGGTGATGGTTGTCGGCCATTGGGTGAATGTGTGTAGGCCGAAGTTTGGAGGGTAAGCCTTGGTGTGGTATGAAGCCGAAGAGTGGCCTTGGTGATGGAGGCCGCAGTAGGCATGGAGGATGGTCATGCGTTAGAGTTGAAGGTTGGCCGCGGGTGATGGAAAGAAGGTGAAGGTTAAAGGTGGTGTTGTCTTGGTTTTGGGAAGGCCAAAATGGGTGGCCTTGATGGTGGCCGAAGGTGAAGGGAGGGGGAGGAGGATGAAGGCCAAAGGTTGAAGAGGGGGAAGGGGAGGGGTGGGCCTCGGCCTTAGGTGTGGCGTGAGGGTCGGCCTCGGCCTTGGGTGTAGCGTGAGGGTCGGCCTCGGCCTTGGCTGTGGCGTGAGGGTCGGCCTCGGCCTTCGGTGTGGCGTGAGGGTCGGCCTCGGCCTTGGGTGTGGCGTGAGGGTGGGCCTCGGCCTTGGGTGTGGCATGAGGGTGGGCCTCTACCTTGGGTATGGCGTGAGGGTCGGCCTCAGCCTTGGGTGTGGCGTGAGGGTCGGCCTCTGCAGGGAAGGAGGGTCGGCCTCGGCCTTGGGGAGGGGGTTGGGGAGGGGGTTGGGGAGGGGGTTGGGGAGGCTGAGGCCGAAGGAGGATGGAGGAGGAAGGGGGAAAGAGGAAGAGAGGCGGGCCGGGGTGATGGCGGCACGAGGCCGAGGGGGAACATGGAACGGGGGATAGGAGGAAGGTGAAGGGAGGAAAGGGGAGGGGAAGGAGGGGGCGGGGTCGGCCTAGGGGAGGGGGTTGGGGAGGCCGAGGCCAAAGGAGGGGAGGGGGAAGATGGAGGGGAAAAAGGAAGGGGAAAGAAAGGGGGCGGCGGGGTGCCGTGGGTGGCTAAGGGGCGGGGGGAAGGAGGGGCGGGGGAGAGAAGAGAGGGAGGTGGGGGCGAGGCCGAGGGGTCGGCGCAGGTGAGGGAGGGCTGCCAGCCGAGGCCGAAGGGGTTGCGGTGCATGGAGGGCTGGGCGGCGGCGGCTGGGAAGAGAAAGAGATGAGGGAGAAAAGAATTAGGGTTAGGGTTTTGGGGGACACGGGCCGGGTGGGTCGTGTTCGGGTGGTTCGCGAGGTTGGGTGATCCAGGATTGTGAGGGGAATGGGGCGCGCGGGTCAGATGGGTTTGCGGGTAGGGTTTGCCCAGATGACTTTTTCTTTTTGAATTTGAATCTAAAATTTGATTTTTTTTTTTGGCAACCCTAAATAAGGATCCCCCAATGAAGATTTTTCACAATGTACAAGATGAGAGAGAGAGAAATGGGATGGGAGAAGAATGAAGCTCTTCCATAAGAAAGAGAGAAGTTGTGTATAAAGTGGGAAGAAAGATGGTGAGGGAAGGGAGGAAAGAGTGAGGGAGAGTGATGAGAGCATGAATGTGGGGAGTTAGTGGGAAGATGAAAAACTTGAAAAAAAATTTTAAGTGTTGAAATTATTTTTTTGAGTTCGGGCAAGGATGCTAAGGGGAGGCCGTTGAGGGTGGTGACCCGGCTGCAAAAAAAAATGAAATTTTTTTCTAAGTGTTTGGTTAAGACAAGGATGCCAAGGAGACCACTGAGGATGATCATCGAGGACCGGTTGCGAAAAAAATGAAATTTTTTCTAAGTGTTGTGCTGAGACAAGGATGCTGAGGGAGACCACAGAGGATGATCATCGATGACCGGTTGCGAAAAAAATTAAAATTTTTCTAAGTGTCAAGAAAAGTAAATGAAGGATGATGATGCGACCGTAGTAGCGCGGCTCGAGCCACCCCGCGCACTACGTACCAAGTCGTTGCAATGTGAGGCCGAATGGATTGAAAAATGGTGAAGCCCCCAAGGGGGTGGGTGATGGTATGAAGGGTGGTGTCAATAGACTTGTGTAAGAGCAATGTAGCTTGAAAATTTTCTAAGTCTGGAAAATGTAACTTCATTGATAACGAAGGATAGGCAGCATGCCTTGATACATGGGTATGACGTACATGGAAACTTGCAAAATGAACGAAAAAATTACAAGTGTGAAAAATGTACTAAGGCATGCCGAGGCTTGGTCGGGTGGGTCAAATGTCCCGTACTTAGAGTTTAAGCTCTCCGGACGCAATCTTGTCGGCGAAGACAAACTTGAGGCCCCTGCACCACTTGAGGCCATGACCGACCTTCCGATGATAGGGGCAGTAGTTGGGACGGGCTAAGTCTTCCAGGGTAGGTTAAGTGTCGGCATTTGGCAGGGTTATGGAATTGTCGTCGATCCATGTCTCGAGGAGAGTTCTAACAATCTTCAAGTCACACGGGTATTCCGGGGCAGGCATCGGCTGCCCTCTCTTGTCAGGGTGCCTGTCCCTTCCTTGGGACTGACGCTTGCGGTTGTTGTCTTCGTTACTGGCTGCTTCCATCGTCGCGGCCAAGGAAATATGAGGTTGGGGCTTTGGGGTGTTTGACGAACCGACCGAGTCATAGGTGCGTCGTGCAGCTTCCTTGAGATGTCCCCAAGACCGAAGTTGGAGGTTTTCAAGGTAAACCCTGTTGGTGTTATTCATGTTCTTGATGCAAATGGGTACAAGGGTTTCATCTTTCCTGAAGTCAGTGCACTCTAAGCACTTGTGATGAAATCACGTAAAATAGGTGTTGAGGTCTTCCCCGGGATTCTGACGGATCCCGGCAATGTCAACGATGGTCACACGTTCTGTCTCATAGTGAAACTTTTCAAGGAAGAGCTGGACCATGTCGGACCATGAGTGGATAGTACTGTCAGGAATCTGATGATACCAAGAGTAGGCGAGACCAGTCAGGGACTTGTGAAATTCCCGAAGCTTCAAAGTGTCATCCTCCCCGTAGTGCTCCAGGGAGCCATCAAAATGGGTGAGGTGCTCACGGGCGTTGCCCTCTCTGCCGTTGAACAAGGTGAATGACGATTGCTTGTACTTGACAGGGAAGGGCTTGGTAGCGAGGCTGCCAGAGTAGGGAGCATGACCTGACAGCTTAGAGGGGGAGTGGGGTAAGGATGACTGCTTGAGACGGTGAAGGAGGGCATCAAGGTCATGCTTGGTGATGTACGACGCATGTGAGGGTTTGTGCCCTGTCATGATGATCCGAGCACCAGAGGCCCCAGACGGTGCAACCTGAGGCATTGAAGGGATGACGATGGTAGAGAGGGGTTAATGGTGGGGAGCAACTTGTTGGGGCATGGTTTGCATATGGGTGGTGTCAGCTGCTGGAGACCGGTCGTCAGGAAAGGTCGACTGGAGTAAGCGGGGGGAATGACTTGTGTTTAGGTTTCGGCTGGTTGTGTTTGGGTTAGCCTCCATCTCAATTGATTCATGAGTCTTCGAAGATCTTCGAGCAAGGGTAAGGCGTGGCGCCGGGGGCTGAGGTGCCGCAAGTCCTACTGTCGAGGGCCCAGAGAACCAAGGCAGCGGTGGTCGCGACACTGGGACCTGAGCAGTGTCCAAAACTAGCCCAGGCCCTGAAGGTTGGATATGAGTAGGAGGGGCCAAACCTGGAGCTTGGGATGACACGTGGTGAGTAATGGGCACAGGGTGCAGAGCTCTAAGGCTTTGGGAAATCGGTGATTGTGAAGTCAAGACTTGGATTGATTTTTGCATTTCTAAGATGACAGCCATGGAGAAGATTGATAGTCTTGGAGCTCGGTGATGGTAGGAGTAAAGTGTTAGATTGTGGCGTTGACGATTGTGGCCACATCGGGTGCATCCATCTCGGGTAGAGGCTAGAGTTGGTTATGGCTGGTCTCTTCTTGATCGTCGAGATGATGCTCATCTTGGACGGTGCGGATGAGGCCTTGGCTGGTAGCCCTCGTAACTCTTTGTTGTATAGGCATGGAGACTGAGTGTGAAAGATAGGCATACTGCAATACGATGCCCACCTCCCCATCGGAGTCGCCAAAATGATGCCAATGAATGTGGGTTCGTACCTACGTGGATGTGCCATAAAGGGTACAGTCCGCGTCAGCTTCCAAGTATATTGATGCGAGACACAGCGAGGGTGGAACAAGGGCAGAGACCAAGGGCTTCCCAGACAGAGCTTGAGGGTGGCAGTGCTGCGAGGGCGATAGCGCAAGATGAATAAACGACGACAGTCACAGTCCGATGCTTAGGTCCAGAGTCAAGGTCCTGTATGTTTCTCTCTCTAGGATTCTAGAGTGAGAAAGTGAAAATGTGAGAGTCTTCCGTTAATGTTCCGTAATGTTCCATCCCAAATGAATTCTCAATACCTCTTTTTATAGAGATTGAGATGATGATGTCATTAACCGACACGTGGTGCCCCCCAGGAGTGACACGTCACCAGGGGGTCCACGGGTGCCGGTGCTCCACGGACTGTCGGATCATATATTCACACGGCCTACCCCGCACAGCGTCGTTCTGTCTGTCTGGAAAGACTGGCTCCCACAACGTCAGTGTGGCCAGAGAACCCCTTGATCTAGCCTCTAATCCAAGCCCTTGTAGAGTCCCACAGGCCTGGCAGCGGTGAGGAAGACCCGACGCCCAACTGCCAGGTGAACTAGCCGCGATGCCCTCCGAAGACCTGTTCCTATCTCGGAGTGACCCGTGGATCATAGTCCCTAGGGGGGCCAACGCAAGCCCCCAGTGCCAGAGCACGTAGGCCAGTCACGCAGGCACCCTGACAGAGATAGTGTCCCGGAGGAGTCGCCTATTCCGCAGGCCGAGGTAGCATCCCGAAGGAGCCGTCTACCTGGCAGAATGAGAGTCTTCGTGCCGGAGCACTTGGAGCTCCCTGGCAGAGATAGTGTCCCGGAGGAGTCGCTTATCCCCGCGGGTGAGTCCTTGTTCTGGAGCACTCGGAGCATGTCAAGGTAGTATCCCGGAGGAGCCGTCTACCTGGCGGAAGGGGAGTTGAAGAGCACCCTGGCGGAGACAGTGTCCCGGAGGAGTCGCCTATCCCCGCGGGTGAGTCCTTGTGCCGGAGCACTCAGAGCATGTCAAGGTAGCATCCCGAAGGAGCCGTCTACCCGACTGGCCGAGGCAGCATCCTGGAGGAGCCGTCTACCTGGCAGAAGGGGAGTTGAAGAGCTCTCTGGCAGAGATAGTGCCCCGGAGGAGTCGCCTATCCTCGCGGGTGAGTCCTTGTGCCGGAGCACTCGGAGCGCGTCAAGGTAGCATCCTGGAGGAGTCGTCTACCCGACTGGCCGAGGTAGCATCCCGGAGGAGCCGTCTACCTGGCGGAAGGGGAATTGAAGAGCTCCCTGGCGGTGATAGTGTCCCGGAGGAGTCGCCTATCCCCGCGGGTGATATACACTCCGAAGAGTGGGTCGAAGCATGTTCCATGACCAAGGCAAGGTGTGCATGGTGTGATGATTGAGTGTGGTGCCCAGGGGCACACTACAAGAAAATTGACTTTTAGCGACGGACAATTCCGTCACTAAAAGTGGGTAATCCGTTGGTAAAGACTTTTAGCGACAGACTGTCCGTCGCTAAAAGTCCGTTGTTTAAAACCCCGTTACTAAAAGATTAGCGACGGATTTTGGTGATCCGTCGGCAAAATTGTTACTTTTACCGACGGATATAATTACTTTTAGCGACGGAAAATTCCGTCGCTAAAGGTAATTTCTATATTTTTGCTAATTTTAAATTTCTGAATAAAAAATATTTTAGCGACGGAATTTCCGTCGCTAAAAGTGCTCGCAAAAGTATTTAGCGACATTAATTCCGTCGCTAAAAATCTCTTTAGATCATTTACCAATAGATTTTTAATGACACAATTTCGTTGCTAAAAGTCTGTATCTAAAAATATTTACCATTTTGTAGAAGGACTTTAGCTACGGAATTCCGTCGCTAAAACCCAAAAGGCTGTTTTTTTCTATTTTTATTAATTTTTAAAATGCTAAATCTATTTTAGACAGTTACTTCTTATCAACTAATCCAACAATAATTGAATTATTTAAACTAGCATTCATCTTTACCAAATTTCAAGTAAAACAAATAAGAGTTAAGTAAGATGTTCACTGAATATAATGTATAGTATATCACATCAAACAATCTCAAGAAAAATACAAGTTACATTGAAACTAAAAAAATTATAAACCAAGGATTTGGTCCCTGCACAAAAAAAAAATTATCATTAAGGTTTATAACTCAGGTAAGAGCCATGAATCTGAACTTGATTGGAAAAAGCTCTCACGACTTGCAAGCATCGACAAAGTACAGATGCTCATGTACAGCTAAAGCACCAATGTTTATGAACTTTAAAATTTTAAAGTTTGGAGACAGAATGGACAAAGTACAGATGCTCACCACATCCTTCATATCCAAGATACTCATGGTAGAAGCTATATGCTTCTTTGCTGCAAGTGAACATGCAGGGTATCTGCGTGTTAATATTTTCTATTGTTCGGATACGTGATAATTCAGAAAATTTGTCCATAGAGGTAACCCGCGGGAGGGCATCAAGATCCACCATTCCAAATTCCCAACTCCTAATTGCCACCACAGCCAGCAATTGCAATCTGAAAGAAAATTCAAAATCTCAATCTGAAACTAAAAAACCTGCTAGCAGCAATTGCTAATTTGCAATTCCCGATTGCAAATTGTAAACCAAACCCTATTTCTAAATTCGAAATTGAAAAAAAGAAGAAAGAAAGGGTTCATGGAATTAAGAATAAAACATTGGATTTGAAAAATTACCTTGTTTTCAGTGTCAAAATAGCCACCATGCGGTGGCCGGCGACAGTGGAGATCGGCGGGACAAATCGAGGAGCGTGGGACTGTAGCAGCCGGGCGTGCATGGCTATTACGCCGGCGGGGCATTCCTAGTTGTTGACGTCGGCGGAGTTGTGGTGGCAGGGGTGGCAAGGGGGTGAGGTAAGGGGTGCTGTAGAGAGGAGAGAGAGAGAGGCACAGAGAAAATAGGAAGAGAAGGCTGCGGCTGGGAGAAAGAAAAGAATGCAACTAGGGTTTGTGTTCATTTAAGTAACTTTTAGCGACGGATTTTGGCCGTCGTTAAAAGTCCGTCACTAAAAGTTATTAAAAATTTTCAAGGGTGGGCTTTTACCGACGGAATAAATCCGTCGTTAAAAGTCCGTCGCTAAAAGTAATTTAAAAATTATTTTCCAAAAAAAGAAGTTTTTCAAAAAAGGAAGAATTTTTCAAATTCAAATTAGCGACGGATTTACCGTCGGTAAAAGTCCGTCGGTAAAAATCCGTCGCTGAAGATATTTACCGACAAAAAATTCCGTCAGTAAATATCTTTAGCGACGGACTTTTATCGACGGTAAATCCGTCGCTAAAAGTGCTTTTTAGCGACGGAAATTGGTCCGTTGCTAAAAAACCGTCGCTAAATACTGTTTTTCTTGTAGTGGCATGATGACATGATTGTGGTGCCCGGGGGCATGATGACATGATTATGGTGCATGGGCACGATGAAGTGAGTAAGGTGTCGGGGGCACGTCTGTGTCAATGGCGCGGCACATGGGCGCGACGGAGTATGTAAGGTGTCGGGGGCACGTTTGTGTCAATGGTGGCGCATGGGCGCGACATAGTGCGTATGGTGTTGGGGGCACGGTAGTGTGACAGAGAGCCTGGGGGCACGGCTGTATCAGCGGCGCGGCGCACGGCCGCGGTGAAGTGTTGAAGTGCGACGCCCGGCTGCCAGCGATGGGGTCACGGAGTTGTGTCCGGGCGACGGGGTCGAGGAGTTGTGTCCGGGCGACGTGGTCGCGGAGTTGTGTCAGGGCGACGGGGTCGCGGAGTTGTGTCTGGGCGACGAGGTCACGGAGTTGTGTATGGTCCCTTGAAGAGAAGTGAATGTGCTAAGGATGGAGGCCAAAGGCCAACCCTTCGGGGAAGGCCGAGGCCGACCCCAAGGGGGAGGCCAAGGCCAACCTCCTTGGGCAAGTGTCATGGCATGCCGACGGGCGATGTGCGAAGTGTGATAAGGCTTCGTGCAATGATGAGTTTGTTGGTGACGAAGTCGTGTAGAAGAAGTAAGAAGTGCACGTGACTTGAGCGTGCACGCTTTGACCGATTGTGAGCGTTGAAAATGATTGTTGCTTATGCGGACGTGTCATGGAAAATGGGACCGCAGTGGGATTTTGGGTACGACCAGAATAGGTTGGGAACACACTGTTTCACCCATCCTGACCATCGGCTATCAAAGCCAAATTTTTTCAAAATAGCAAGAATAAAAGCCCTTTCCATTTTGTCATATGCCTTTTCCATGTCAATTTTGATTGTCATTAGCCCACTCTTCCCTTTCTTTTTCTCATGGTGTTCCATAATTCTTGAACAATGATGCTATTGTCATTGATCAATCAATTCGGAATGAAGGCTGCTTGAAGAGGAGATACTAACTTGTTGAGGACAGATTATAGGCGATAGGTTAGGATTTTGGAGATAAACTTGTAGTTGATATTGCACAGACTGATCGAGCAATAATGACAAACGGCCGTTGGGTTCTCAAGCTTTGGGATAAGGGCAATATGCGTATGGTTCTGCTCTCTAAGAATGTGACCCCCGATGAAGAAAGGTCACATCAGCCTTTGTGATTTTCTAGTAAGATTTATAGAATGCAGAAGTCATTCCATTGAGCCCCGGAGCTTTGTTGGAACCCATTTGATTTAGGATTTGGCCAATTTCAGCATCTAAAGGAATAGTACAAAGCACCCAATTTTCTGACTCCGAGATCCCCGAAAGTATAAGGTTCCCCAGGTCTTGAAGGATGCATGGATTAGAGCTCGTTGACGTTGAAAGAAAATGCTCATTAAAATAATTGTTTATCTTCTTCGTACCCATGATCCATACTCTCTCATTGTTTTTGATATACTCGATCGCATTTTGACATCTTCTAACAACAGTGATCAGGTGAAAAATCTGGTGTTGATATCACCTTCCAGAATTTTCTACTATCTAGACTTTTCCATCCACATAGATTCCTCTTTCTTCAGTTCATCATCCAAATTAATTTGCAAAGTTGCTTCACGGGCAAGGTTGGCATGATTCAGCACTTTTTTTTTAACTTTATCTATTGCTTCATAAAGCAATTTGATATTGGATTGGACATTACCGAAGTGGGAAAGATTCCAGGCCTTAAGAGCTCGTCGCATATTTTTTAGTTTCTGGCAAAGTTTGAATTGAGGTGAGCCACGAACTGAAATTCTCCAAGCATGTTCCACAATGTAATGACTAATATGATCTCATCCAACAAGCCAAGAATTTGAAAGGTTTGGGGTACTGGGGATTGATTTCAGTGGTGCTAAGCAAAATTGGATTGTGATCTGATTAGTGGGCAGACAGATGTTGTATTGATGCATTAAGGAAGAGCAGACGCCACACCGGATTAGCTAAACCACGATCAATTCTTTCCTTAATGTTTGCTTGAAGAGGCCTTTTATTATTCCAAGTGAACGGATTACCAGAGAAACCGAGGTCAATCAGTTCCATCTCATTTATCACTGATATGAAACCTCCTGCTGACGACGAGACAAAGGCCGTCCTCCTAGTTTTTCTGATGATGTAATGATTTCAATGAAGTCTCTTATACCAAGCCATAGACCTGAGAAGGACTCCACAATCCTTGTGAGATTATCCCAAAAAACTGGGTTTTCCTGTCTGTAAAGGGGGCCATAAACTGCCGAGAGCATCCAAGGGGTTATCGGTGGGTCAAAGAACACAAGAGAATTAATGAAATTTGCCGAGGCAAATATGATTTCTATGTCCACACCTGGTTTCCAAGCCAGGCATAGACCACCAGCAGAACAGATCGGATTGACACAGTGGTAATTGACAAATCCTAAAGCAGAGAGAAAAGAGATGAGAGAATTGGAAGACATTTTAGTTTTAGAGAAAGAGAAAGAATATCAGGAGAAAGGCTTGAGACAAGCCGACGGAGGGCCCGGAACTTCTTTCTGGTTCTGAGCCCCTAACAGTTTCTTGAGAGGACTAACATGGGGGTGGTGGTTGAAGGTCAAAGCCTTCTCCCACCTGAATTTCACCTGAACTTTCGCTAACTATTATTGGGGAGCTTGTGATGGTATTGGTTTTGTGGATTCTTGCTTGTTGTTTGAGTGTAAGTTTTCTGTACAGAGATTTTCTTTTGGTGTTGCTGGGATGTGTTAATGTGAGTTCAGGTGAAGTATATGATAGGGGGTTGGGTTCAAAATGGATTGGGCTAAGGGAATTAGAAGTGGGCTTTAGTTTCTTGGGAGTGCGTATGGGTGTCAGGTTCAGTTTTCTTTTTTGTGGTTTTTTTTGGCCTGGTTCGAGGGGAGGGATGTTATGGGCCATGAGAGCTGGGTAGACCAACGTTGTAGCTTGTTCAGATTTTGGTTGCACTGTAGGTCCTGTAGGTTTTTTGGTGCTTCATTTGAGTTAGGAGAACCAGCATGACCAAGGAAATTGGGGTTATGGGGCGACAGGGGTAACAGGTAGTTAGCAAGGGTATCGGT
This sequence comes from Escallonia rubra, assembly GCA_033065855.1. Classification (NCBI taxonomy): domain Eukaryota; kingdom Viridiplantae; phylum Streptophyta; class Magnoliopsida; order Escalloniales; family Escalloniaceae; genus Escallonia; species Escallonia rubra. The sequence continues at coordinate 65,873 of JAVXUO010001900.1, read as the reverse complement.
TTGGCAAAGGGTTGGAAGATCTTCTTTTGAGAAAGGATCAGAAGATGTAGGAATAAGGCTGATTTGATCGTTTTGAGCCTGATAAGGGGAAGAGCAGGTTACCTAGGGGTTGGGGTCAGTAGTAGGTGCCTCAGGGTTGGAGTCGGTAGTAGGTGTCTATATCAAGGCATGAGCCTTTTCCTATTTCGGTGGTGCCAAGCAGTTCCCATTCGCCGGTGATTGGTTAGCAGAGATATGGTTATTGGGACTTGGATTCCATTTTGGAAAGAGTTGATCTCCTTCGAATGATGTTTTTATCCAGCGGTTATAAGGTCGAGGGGCTCCTATAATGCTCCACTTAGCTAGCGGGTCAGCATGTCGGTGGCACCGTTTCTGTACATGCCTGAGGTGACCACAACCGAAGCATAGTTCTGGTAGTCGTTCGTATCTGAATTGAACCCAGACGTCCTCCATGCCCGCTCTCTTTATTGCAAAGCCTTTGGACAGGGCACCTTCAATGTTGATTTCTTCTCTGATTCTCATATACCATTTCTCTCCGATTTTACCATCTCTTGAGGTCTCAATTTCCAGTAAGTTACCCAATCTTCTTACAATTGTAATTGCATTATTCTTTTTCATTTTGTTGGGTGGGATTCCACAGACCCTTACCTAAAAAGGAGAGAGGTTAAGAGGAATTTCTTGTATAGCAACATCCGACACCCATTCGCGAAGAACCATGTGAAAGCCCATGATAGACCAGGGTCACATTTCCAGAATTTGATGCATATCTTGTTCATTGTTGAAGATGAACAGGATTCGGTTGTCTTGCTCCCAAATTTTAAACCCATGGGTCGGGTTCCACGCACGTTGAATGATGTTTCTGACTCCGTGGCGATTAAGAGTTTTGTCACTTATGATCTTACCAATAAGTGTCAGAGAGAGGTTAGAATCTGGGAAGGAAGGGTCTGATTCTAATTCAATGGGTTCAAGAGAGCAGTTGAGGCAATTTGTTTGATAGATGAGCTCATTAATTTCATCTTGGTTGGTTGGATGTGTATTCCTTCTGGGTATATGGATAGTAAGGAGTTGCAGAGAAGAAAATGCGATTAACTTGAGTTGAGGTAGTTTGGAAACAGGGCAGATGGATCTATAAGCTGAGGGAGGATTTATGAGCTTTGATTATGGGGGATGGGATTGAATGGATGAATACACTATCTCAGATAGAGTTTTAGCCATGCCGGAGTTCAGAACCAGTCAGTGGGTTCGGGCGGGGAACATCACCATACAAGGGATTTAGACAAATACATGGACATCACAAAATATTCGAAATACTCACTTGCTTTAAAGTGATTCTATACAAGAAATTTTCTCCACCAATCTTCTAGCATAGGACTTGAGCTTGTATTATGGTAAAAATGGTGGAGATTATGGAGGAGTGAATTGGGAAGATGAAGATGATGTAGAGAGTGAAAGGAAGAGAGAGAGAGAGACTGAGAGTGAAAATGGGGGGGGGGAGGAATAAGAGGTATCCCGTCTAACCGCTACAAAGTGTAGCGGTTAGGGTGTGGGACCCCCTCCCTGACCACTACCCTTTATGGCGGTTGACCGCTGCAAAGAGGCGCGGTCAATGCATTTTGAACTGTCTCAGGGCTCGCGAGGGGCATTTTGGGCCACTTTACTAACCGTTACTCTTAGGCGCGGTTAGCACTTTTTTAGTAAAAAAGTGAAATATGGGCCATCCATGAGTACACGTGGATGGCCAAACATCTCCACCGGTAGGCATGGATCGGCTCCCTATAAATTGAAATATATCCGTTAAAAAACTTTATAAATTGAAAAGAAATTGTCTCTCTCTCTCTCTCTTGTTATATATATATATATATATATATATATATAGACACACGCGCGCGCGTGCGCACACACGCATAAAATTTTGATTCGATATGTTGTTCCCAACCTACTCTGGCCGTACCCAAAGGCCCACTGGGGGTCTCATTTTGCACAACACGTCCGCACAAACAACATTCAATATTCAACGCTTCTCATCGGTCAAAACATGCACGCTCAAGTCACGTGCACTTTTCACTTGTTCGATGTTAATTCGTCACTAAGAAAGTAATTTTTGCACGACGCCTCATCACGTTTTGACCGTCGCATGTCGCACGTTGCCCATCAGCGTGCCTTGGCACTTGTCCAAGGAGGTTGGCCTCGGCCTTCCCCTTGGGGTCGGCCTCGGCCTTCCCCTTGGGGTCAGCCTCGGCCTCGGCCTCCCCTAGGGTTCGGCCTCGGCCTCCCCTAGGGTTCGACCTCGGCCTCCCCTAGGGGTTGGCCTTGGCCTCCCCCTAAGTGTTGGCCTTGGCCTTCCCCAAGAAGGGGCCTTGGCCTTCCCCCCAAGGGTTGGCCTTTTGCCTCCTCACTTAGTACCTTCACATATCTTCAAGGGACCATGCATAGTCCGCGACACCCATCGCCCGCGTCTGGGCCCCAACTCGGCAACGCTCGTCACTATTTCCACGACCCCCGTCGCCCATACCCGCACAACGACTCTGCGACGTTCATCGCCTGCCACCCTCGCAGGCTGGCCGTCTCTTCTTCGCTCATGACCCAGGCGCCGTCTCTGCGACGCCCGACGTCTGTCGCTCGGGAGATGTCTCCACTACCCCCGTCGCCCGTGCGCGCGCGTCGTCTCTGTACTTCTCGTCTCCCATCGCCTGGGCACCGTCTTCACGATGCTCGTCGCCCGTAGCCCAAGTGCCATCTCCGCGACCCCCATAGCTAGCGCGCCACACCCCAACTTTTTTTCGTGCCGCTGATACAGCCGTACCTTTAGGCTCTCTGTCACACTATTGTGCCTCCGGCACCACATACACTCTGTCACGCCCATGCACTATGCCACTGATACAGTCGTGCCCCTTGACTCTCTATCACACTACCACGCTCTTTGCGTTGGTCCATTTCACCACACTATGCACATCTTGCCTTGGTCGTGGAACATGCTTCGACCCACTCCCCGGAGTTTGCAGCATCCTGCGGCGATTGGCGACTCCTCCGGGACACTATCTTCTCCAGGGAGCTTTTCAACTCCCCTTCTGCCAGGTAGACGGCTCTTCCAGGATGCTACCTTGACGCGCTCTGAGTACTCCGACACAAAGACTCACCCGCGGGGATAGGCGACTCCTCCGGGACCCTATCTCTGCTAGGGATCTCTCTAAGTGCTCTGACACGAAAACTCCCTTCCACTAGGTAGACCCGGGATGCTACCTTGGCTCGCTAAGTAGACGGCTCCTCCGGGATGCTACTCGGCCTAAAGAATAAGCGACTCCTCAAGGACACTATCTCCGCCAGGGTGTCTGTGTGATTGGCCTACGTGCTCCAACACTGGGGGCTTTATCAGCACCCGTAGGGACTAGGACCCCCGGGTCACTCTGAGATGGGAGCAGGTCTCCGGAGGGCATCGCGCCTAGTCTGCCTGGCAGTTGGGGGTCGAATCTTTCCCACCGCTGCTAGGCCTGCGGGACTCTGTAAGGGCATGGATTGGTGACTAGATCAAGGGGGTTATCTGGCCACACCGACGCTATGGAAGCCAGTCTTTCCAGTTAGACAGAGTGACACTATGAGGAGCAGACCGGTTGAATATGCGATCCGACAGTCTATGGAGCACCGACAGATGTAGACCCCCTCGGTGACGTGTCACTCCCATAGAGCGCCACGTGTTGGTTAATGACATCATCATCTCAACCTCTATAAATAGGGGTCTTGAGAATTCATTTGAGGACTTCAACATTTTTCACTTTCTCACTCTAGAATTTTAGAGAGAGAAACATACAGGATCCTGACTCTGGACCTAACCATCGGACTGTGACTGTCATCGTGTATTCACCCTGCGCCATCGCCTTCGCAGCACTGCTACCCTCAGGCTCTATCTAGAAAGCCTTTGGTCTCTGCCCTTGCTCCATCCTTGCTGTGTCCCACATCAACATACTTGGCATTTGACTCGGACTGCATTCCTTGTGGCACCTCCACGTCGACTGCAAACCCACCTTCCTTGGCATCATATATTAATTTATTAAAACTTATTAGTCATATATGTCCTAATATTGTTCCCATGAAATTAATTAAATTTAAAAATAAGAACCTTATCAAATTTAAATCAATTGTTAGATCATTATTTTGTTTTACAATATCAAACTTTATTTTGGATCTATGGATATTTATTATCATATGAGAGTAAGCTTTTTAAAGATTAATTATCATGATTGAGTTTTGATAAATTAGTGTATTGATTAGAACCAGTTTTAGATTGTTTAGTTTTCCAGTTATATAAGGCCTACTAATATAAAAACTAACTAATCTAGAGATAATGACCCCATTCAAGATAATATTGACATTTAGCGGTACATTTGTATTTAATATATAGTGTTTGTAAAAAACAAAATCTCACATTGAGAACATAACATGATGATAAGTAATGAGGTCATGCACTTTAATGTAGCATTTCATTGTAAAAATACGTATAAAACGAAAGAAAGTTAGCATGGTCAAGTCAGACTTCAACTGGATTGTCAACCTTGGTAAATTCAAACATTAATTTAACTTAATAAATTTTTTGGTTAAAATTTTAGTCAATAATTTCCATACTCTAAGGACTTGCGCTATCCTATTCATTCGCATCGGTAAAATGTAAAAATATCATAGTATGAAAAATTAGATATATTAAAAAAAAATAGAGTAAATTTAAAACTGTAAGCATGTCAGCATTAGTTGAATTCAACTAATTTTATGTTGAAAAAGTTTTGAACAAATTTTTTTTCTATGCTATTTTTATTGTGAGTAATTAAACTCTTATGCATTCTAAATTTTGCATTAGTTATATACTACTCCTTCCGTCCCTAAAAAACTGATCATATTTTCTTTTTGGGCCGTCCCACAAAAAGTGATCACTTCCAAATTAGGAAAGATTCTATAGGTATTTTTACATACTTACCCTTTTTATACTTTATTTTATTCTATTTCTCTCACCACATTTAATTCTCTACCAACTCATTTTCTTTCTCCTGTCCCACCACTTTACACTTTTTTATTCTATTTCTCTCTCTACATTTAACACTCTACCAACCAATTTTCTCTCTCATGGCCCCCTATCTCCCCCCCCCCCCTCTCTCTCTCTAAGGGGTAAAATGGGAAAGACACAATATATAACACAAATCCTTAATATACGTGCAAAGTAAAATGGATCAATCCTTTAGGGATGGAGGAAGTAATATATTAGGATTTTATGTTAACTTTTATACTCCTAAAGACTCTTTCTTATATGAAAATAGAAAACTAAATATCTAAAAAATAAAATTTCATATAAAATCCAAAACGATGTTAGTTATGTTGTGATGAATGCAGTGTAAAACTTAAATTGAAAATCTTATTGTATTTGAAAAAAAAATCTGACTTAGTAAGCTGGCTTATTATATACTTTTTAATTGTTGATTAAATTTTCAAAAATTTATATTTCTAGAAACCTCAGAAAGTCCTATTCAACTTTGTAGTTTTGAGTTTTCTGATATTCATAGTATTTCTGCTCCAAAATAACCATTAAACAAAAAATGGTCTGCCCAGTGATGTGCTGTTTCTATCAGCCACTTCAATTTGATATAGAAACTTTATTACTCATTGTATTTTTATGATACTTATATTTATGAAAACCTTAGAAATTCTAATTTAACTTTGTAGTTTTGAGTTTTGGAAGATTCGTCATGTTTCGGCCTCAAAATGGTTAATGTAAAAAACTAAGGTTTGCTGAAAAAAATGATGTTTTTAGAATTACAAATCAATCCATTGCCCAAAACTTTTTAAGCCATTTATGAGCATATTTGGGTAAAGTGCAAAACCAAAACTCCCATTATTTCTGCAAAACCTTTGACATGGAATTTTTGGGGTATTTATGGGCATGAGAAGGACCTGAAATGATTTATTTTTAAAACAGGATTTTGAATTATTTGATATAGTAAACAAAATTATTTTTAACCAGAAATTTTACAGTGATCTAAACACACTGAGATGGTTAAGCGTCTGAAATTTTGTGGCATTTCGGTGCCGTTTGAATATACTTTGAAATATGAACCTTAGTGTTCAATTTAAGGAATGGTTTAGGATTCTGAACGGAGAATTTTCTGAAAGGCCATTTTTGTCCGAAAAACCCACCTAGTTGTTTAAAAAGATGTTTTGAGTTGTATTGGGTGCATAATGGTACGTTAGGCGTCGGGGATAATTTGATAATTTTACACAAGTCTATGGGGTAATTTGGTAATTTTTCGCACTAGGGAGAAATTTAGCAGCAAGGCATTATTGAGCGACAATAAATAACATCCGTATGTGTTATTATTTAGGTTCTGATAGACAAGAGTTAGGGCAGTTTTGGGAACAAGAACCAGAACTGCTTAGCTATCCAAGTAAGTACTCCTGCCATGTTCGTCCGTACAACCTATTTTCCTATATATGTATATGTACACATGATTTTACCAAATAAAAGTTTAAAGTATTTGTTATACTTCTGCTGCTCTGAAATTGGTTTGATAAAAAAAGTGAATAAAAAATGCCATGGAATGTTTCTATGAGTAGTGTTGGCTTATGTTGAGTGAGACGGTATTTTTGCTTGGTTGTTGTGCCCCACATGGGGAAAGTTGGATTGTGAGCCTTGGTTGACGAGACGATACGCTGAAGCACAGTACTGTTGCTCGTGGTTCTCCTATGCGTCCACAATAATATGTATCCCGGGCGGAGGAAGGATTATGGGCCCTAGTCAGGGGGCTTATATCCTGACCGAATAATACTATCCTGGGTGGAGTAGGGATTGTGAGCGCTAGTTAGGGGGATTGTACACTGACCGCAGCATGCCTAAGTTATGATGAACTGTGGTAGTTGTTAATGAGCGCTCTTGATGTCATACTCCGGTTCTGAGAATCTTAGATGAATTGTTTTCCTAATATATATATATATATATATATATATATATATATATATATATATATATATATAGTATCTCCTGTGAAAATGTTTACCACTTTTCAATCGAAGAAAACGTTGACATGTTTTATAAACCCCAAAACCTATTTTAGGGACATGGTTTGCGTGCTTACTGGGGCCAGCTCATTCTTTCATAAATATTTTTAGGTGACTACTTAGATGAACTCGACATCCCTGAGGGTAACAAGGATGGACTTGCAGGAGATGGTCGTTAGGGATTTAAGCCCTCTTAGAACAATTGTTAACTTTTGGATGATCTTGTAGTACTATTTTTATGTTTTAAGAATTGGTTGGAGCATAGATCTTTATAGAGTTTTAATTATTTTGATAGTTGAATAATGTGGATGTATTGGATATGTACCGTGTGATAATCCATAAGTATGTTCTTGGTAACCTTGTAAATGGTTTACACTTAGTACTGGTTATAAAGTTTCTGTACAGGTTGTAGGAGGCCTGGCAGAGCCCTGATGGAGGGTTAGTGGGCTTACGGCTGGTCACGGGCCTAGCTCGTTGCCTCACCCGTGGGTTTGGGTCATGACCGAAATAGTATCAGAGCATTACGATTTTGAGATATTAGAGTTTAAGTAATGATCCCACTGGTTAGGTTATAACATCCTAAGTGAGGTGGAGTGGTAAAATGCTCAAGGTTGCCATAGTTGTGATTGGTGTTTTGACTTTCACTTTGGAGGTTATATGAACCATTTTGAGGTTTTTTTTTTCGTATGGGTGGAGTAAGCTCATGATAGTGGGATGATATGTTTCTAGTTGCCAGAAACCTAGTCAAGGTTGTAGAGTATCATGTATCATAATTACTAGATAGATATTATGCAATTTTAAAATTATATGGTTTACATGTTCAGAGTTTAGGGAGCTTGATTATTTCTTGAGTAACGACGTGTTCGAAGTATTAAGACTTTTGGCGGCATAGAGTGTATGACTCTAGAATTTGATATTGGCATTTGCTGCTAGTGTTATTGTACTCATGATGCAAATAGAGGTTTGGGAGCCATGTACTCGTTATTTATCTTAAGTGAGATGTGTTACGCCTTTAATATGATGACCTCTCTTTTGTTTTAGCCGTACGATGTCTAGCCAAGAAGCCCCTATATAACCTACTATGGACAACATAAATTCCTCATTATTCCAGAAGATGTCGTCCACCAAACATCCCCAAAGGTCTGACTCGAGGACACTAGTGAATCCATAATCTAGGGCCATGTGCGTTCATATATCTGGCAGAGAAGGAGATAGGCGTGGTAGAATTAGAGCAGTAACAAGAAATAGACTGCAGGAAGAGAACGCCCTTCTGCGGAGGGAACTGCACAAAACTTGGAATGACCAGTGGTAGAATTTCCAAAGGCACTCAACACCTAGGAAGAATGGAAAAGCTAGATCGCTGCATGCCACAGGTGTAATCACTTCCAGCCTGGTCGACTCTATAGGTGGAAAATGAGGGAATGTTTCTCATGTGAACAAAAGGGTCATCTTGTTCGGGATTGCCCTAGAATCGGACCACAGAGTCAAACAAATGAATATGCAACAAAACCCCGGTGCAACGACAAAAGTTATTGTAAAAACCTAGCAGGACTTGCAGGCATTCAATTTAGTGGTTATGGGTGCGCTTTCTATTCCTTCCATCCTTTCAAAGGTGTTTTCTGATTTTGGTATTGTAGGCATATAATCTTGGTGCAAATGAATGAAAATGGCTGAGTATTTTATTTTAGTTTGGCCGCGGTTTAAGCCGGACATAAGTTGTAACGCCCCGAATTTTCGGAGCGTTAATATCAAATAAATAAAGTCAGAAAACCTCAAATTTCCAAAAGTCTCCAAAACAGGTTATTCAGAGCATCTAATCAGAAAATCTCCAATTTACACAATTAAATGTCAAATAGGCCTAAATAGTAATTTAATCCCGAATTTACTCCTACAAGGAGTTCCAAATGAAACATCGAAATCTAAATATTTCCTCTTATTATAATTTCTAAAAACAATTAATCAAAGTAGCTCTGAGATTAAACCGCTAGCTCTCAGTCAAATTGCTAGGCCCGTAATCCAATCCCCTCTACTGATCACCTGAAAGTAAAATAATAAGGGGGGGGGGGGGGGGAGCCAAATGCCCAGTAAGGTCGCTCAACGGACCAATCAAAATGGGATACAAAGATATCTGAGAAAACAGGATCGGACATACAGAATTTTAACAGAACGCATACGAACCAGAATTGTCAAAATACAAAATGTGTTTCGTAGAAAGACAAAATTTCAAAATGTATTCTTATACAGAAATTGACACTAGAGAGCCATTCAGAATAAGGTCACACATGCCATCACTGGCACGTGGAACCAGGTTCAGAAAATAAGATCGCGATCTCTAGCTCTTCCCACAGAGCTAGCCCACGTTCCAATCCACGTGGGTAAGTCAGAAATATAAAAGTCACATGAACTGTGACATGGCTCATAAAATGAACAATACAGAGATTCAATAATTTACTGTGATACCAACTAGTTATCCAAACAATATAAACTAGTGGGTGTCTTTTCTACGTTATACACGGTAATACGGTGCAAAGACATTTACAACACTTTACGGATAATATATTTAAAATGATTTCAGAACTACCTTAATATTGGACTCGAATCGAAGAGGACAACATAACGGACTCAACAAAATTTATGTTGCTGGAATTTGAGTGAAGATGACTAACAGAATGATCAAACACAAAAACATCCATATAAACTAAAGTAAAGGATTCAAGATCAAGATATAATAAAATATGTGAACCTAGTCTTTGGGTTGTACGGTCATCTGACCAAAAGATATTGGTAATGGGTTAACATGGGAATAAAGAAGTAAAACAGATACAAAGAATTGACATGGCACACGAACCAAGATGTGCAACCTGACATTCAACAGAATCAATTGTAACAAAAAAAAACAAAGGGAGAAGAACATATATACATATATAAATAGACCGATCAACGTGTCGGCATCCCTGCAAATTGAACGGCTGTTCAATTTGTGCGGCTGTACGGCACGGAAAACGAGACCAACAAAAGGGGCAGTCAACGCTATTCATCAATCGATTTTATAAACTGAGTGACGAACGTTTTAATCAAACCAGAATAATCGATTTAACAGTTATTCGAATTTCTAAGACAATAAGTCCGAACAAATATGAAATTAACTGGTCCAACGCTAATTTTGATGTCAAAAGAAATAAACCCTTACCTCTGATCGTGACTAAACCCAAAATCTTGATCCCTTCAAATAAATTGTATCCAAACCCTAATGTAAAGATACCCAAACTTTCAATTAGAATTCTATCAGCCACAACAATTTATGCGATTTTTACCACAAATCTCAATCTCAAAATTAAAATTAAACTTACCTCAAAGTGATGATCAAAATCTCCAAAGTTTCTTTCTAGGAATTCTCTGGAGGCTCTGAAGTTTCTTCTACCCCTAAGAATATATTGTAATCATCAGATACCTAAAGAAATATAAATACTTATATTCCTAACATAATTATAATTCTAAAATACCCAACACGTCCCCATATTATCTAATTTAATTTTCTTTTCTTTTCCTCTATTTTTTTTTTTTTTGCATTTAAATATGAGGGGTCTAACATCATCCCCCCCTAAATAAGAATTCCGTCCTCGGAATCAAAATGTACCTGAGGCACAAAAAGGTGCGGATAAGTACGTCGCATATATTCTTCAGATTCCCAAGTAGCCTCCTCAATTTCGTGGTTTCGCCATAGTATCTTAACTAAGGGAATGACTTTCGTCCTTAACACCTGATCACGACGGTCAAGAATCTCAACTGGTTGTTCTTCGTAGGAAAGGTCCTCCTGTACTGATAAAGGCTCATACGGCACAATGTGCGTCGGATCATAAACGTACTTCCTTATATTCGAAACATGGAAAACATTATGAATGTGTGAAAGCTCTGGCGGCAGTGCAACTCTGTAAGCCACGGGACCAATCCTCTCCAAAATCTCGAATGGCCCAACAAATCTAGGGCTAAGCTTGCCCTTCTTACCAAAACGCATCACCCCCTTCCAAGGTGAAACTCTCAAAAACACGTGATCGCCCACCTCAAATTCAAGTTCGAGATGACGATGAGATGTATAACTACGCTGTCTGTCCTGAGCTGCTTTGAGACGTTCCCGAATCAAATCAACTTTTTGAGTAGTCAACTGTACCAACTCTGGTCCCAATAATCGTCTCTCTCCTACCTCATCCCAGCATAGTGGAGTCCTGCACCTCCGTCCATACAATGCCTCAAACGGTGCCATCTTAATACTTGCCTGATAGCTGTTATTGTAGGCAAACTCAACTAAAGGTAAATGGCTATACCAGCTACCACCGAGATCTAGTGTGCAAGCTCTCAACATGTCCTCTAGTGTCTGAATAGTACGTTCAGACTGCCCATCTGTCTGTGGGTGGTAAGCGGTGCTAAAATAGAGATCGGTACCCATGGAATTCTGGAAGCTCCTCCAGAATTTTGAAGTAAAATGTGTATCTCGATCTGACACTATTGATAATGGTACTCCATGCAATCTCACTATCTCATCAATATATATTTTCACTAGCTCAGATAATGGTGTTGTAGCTCGGATTGGAAGGAAATGTGCAGACTTTGTCAACCTATCAACAATAACCCAAATAGTGTCAAAACCCTTGACTGTTCTCGGTAAGCCTACCACAAAATCAGTTGTTACATGCTCCCACTTCCACTGCGGAATCTCAAGTGGCTGAAGTGGTCCGCTAGGCTTCTGATGCTCTGTCTTCACTCTTTGACAGACCAAGCAATGAGAGACAAATTCTGCTATATCCGACTTCATGCCGCTCCACCAAAAATGTTCCTTAAGGTCATGATACATCTTTGTTCCTCCTGGGTGGATAGAGAAACTAGAGTTATGAGCCTCTGACAATAATTCCCTCCTCAAGGACATATCTGCCGGTACACAAAGTCTCTTATGGAACCAAATTACACCGTGCTCATCAACTCTGAACTCAGACTGTTTTCCATTGTTAATGTTCTCGATAATGCGAACTATACCAGAATCTCCATCTTGAGCTTCCTTGATCCTATTAATCAAGGTAGGTTGAACCTGCAATGCAGCCAAGTACTCTCCACCATCTTGCCATCTGATCTCCAGATCCAGGTTCTTCATGTCTTCTAATAATTGGGGTTGACAGGTGATAAGTGCTGCTAGGTTTCCTGTGCTCTTCCTGCTGAGTGCGTCGGCCACGACATTCGCCTTACCCGGGTGATAGTGAATCGTGCAGTCATAGTCTTTCAAAAGCTCCAACCAACGCCTCTGTCTCATGTTCAGCTCCTTCTGGGTGAAAATATACTTAAGACTTTTATGGTCAGTATATATCTCACAGGTCTCACCATACAAGTAGTGCCTCCATATCTTCAAAGCAAATATCACAGCTGCTAACTCAAGATCATGGGTGGGGTAGTTCTGCTCGTAAGGCTTAAGCTGTCTAGAAGCATAGGCAATCACCTTACCATGCTGCATTAAAACACAACCTAAACCTCTCTTGGAGGCATCACTATATATCACAAAACCTCCAGAACCAGATGGTAAGGTTAATACAGGTGCAGACACCAACCTCTTCTTCAGTTCTTGAAAACTAGCTTCACACTCCTCACTCCAAACAAATCGGGTGTTCTTCTTAGTCAACTGAGTCAAAGGCATTGCTATTCTCGAAAAACCTTCTACAAATCGACGGTAGTAACCTGCCAATCCCAAAAAGCTTCTTACTTCAGTAACAGTGCTAGGCCTCTGCCAATCAGTCACCGCAGCAATCTTAGAGGGGTCAACAGCTATTCCATCCTTAGACACCACATGTCCCAAAAATGTAACTTGCTCAAGCCAAAACTCGCATTTCTTTAATTTTGCATACAACTGGTTGTCCTTCAAAGTCTGTAAGATAATTTTCAGGTGCTCACTATGCTCCTCCTCTGACTTAGAGTATACCAAAATGTCATCAATGAAAATAATAACAAACTTATCCAAATACTGCCTAAACACACGATTCATCATATCCATAAAAGCAGCAGGAGCATTAGTCAACCCGAAAGGCATCACTAAGAACTCGTAATGACCGTAACGAGTCCTAAATGCGGTCTTTGGCACATCCTCTGCCCTAACTTTTAGCTGATGGTATCCAGAACGTAGATCTATTTTTGAGAAAAACCTTGCTCCCTGAAGTTGGTCAAATAAATCATCTATACGCGGCAACGGGTATTTGTTACGTATGGTGATCTTATTCAACTCACGGTAGTCAATGCAAAGTCTCGACGTGCCATCCTTCTTCTTGACAAACAAGACATGGGCACCCCAAGGTGATACATTAAGGCGTATAAACCCCCTATCAAGTAGCTCTTGAAGCTGTTCCTTTAACTCCTTCATTTCTGTAGGCGCCATTCGATACGGAGCCTTGGAAATAGGAGCCGCACCAAGCACCAAATCAATCGTGAATTTAACCTCACGATCAATGGGTTTTCCCGGCAATTCCTTGGGAAACACCTCAGGAAAGTCGCATACTACCGGTATGTCTGATAGCTCAACACCTCCATGATTAGTATCAAGGATGTGTGCAATGTAACCCTCACAACCCTTACGAAGCATACGACGAGCCGAAATAACTGAGATAATAGATAACCCGCTAGGCTTTGAACCTCGAAACTCAAACTCAGACGAATCAGATAGACAGAAACAGACTCGTTTCTCAAAGCAATCAACTAAAACATGATAGGATGCCAACCAATCTATACCCAAAATCACGTCAAAATCATGGATATTTAAAAGAACTAGATCCCCAGGAAGGTCCCTATCACAAATGTGGATCTTACAATTCCTCAATACTGACTTAACTACCACAGAATCCCCAACAGGAGTACCCACAGACAACTCACAGTCAAGAGACTGGGGTTTAACCCCAAGGCGACGTGCAAACGAAAGAGAAACAAAAGAGTGTGTGGCACCAGAATCAAACAATACATGCGCATCAATTGAGTTAATCTGAATCGTACCTGCCACCACATCCTTCGAACCCGATGCATCCTTAGCTGTCATGTTGAACACCCTACCGGTAGTCCTAGGTTTCTGCCCTCCAGTTGACTGACTCGTACTCTGCCTTGGGCCCGAGGCTGTACTCCCTGCAACAGAACCCTGCGGCCCAGATTGCCCTGATGCTGGAATAGGACAATCTCTGATATGGTGACCCTTCTGGCCACACCTGAAGCATGCTCCTGTATCCCAATGGCAACTCTGGCCGCCATGTCGTTTATTGCACCTCTGACAAATAGGGTCGGAACCTGAAGATGGGGGCCTCTGAGCAAAGTTCTGACTAGAGCCCCTACTAAAATTACTCTGACCCTGACTCTGTCTCTGACCTTGGCCCCTCTGACCAAAAGAAATCGAGGAAGAAGTCTGTCTACGCTTTTCATCACCTTGTGCCGTGTGTGCCTGCGATATTTCTGGACGGTCTCTCTTGCCTGCCTTGGCGTCCTTCTTCTCTCTATAGTCCCTAGCCTCAGCTTCGATAGTCTTCGCAATGTCAACGCACTGAACGTACGTGTCTATTGGAACCGGAACAATGCGCTGCCTAATGCTAGGCTTGAGACCCCAAGTAAACATCTGCACTCTATCCTTCTCGTTTGCAACCAACTGCTTACCATAACGAGACAGCCGTGTAAACTTGACCTCATACTCAGCAACACTCTCGTTCTCCCCCTGCCTCAAGTTAAGAAAATCACGATACATTTGTTCTTTTACACTCCTAGGAAAATAGCGGTCGAAGAACAAGTCCTTAAACTGATCCCATGTCATCGCTTCGCGTTGTTCCACCGTTTTACTATCCTCAATAGTTTTCCACCAGTGGTCTGCTTCCCCGTCTAGCTTATACACTGTGAGTTCTATCTTTTCCTCATCAGTGCAACCCATAGGCCTAAATACTTTCTCAAGTCGAGAAATCCATTTCTCTGCCACAATCGGATCGTCTGTACCTCCAAAAGGTTCTACGTTCTTCTTGTCAAACTGCTTTAATAAGCTACGAGTCTGAGCCTGCCCGTGGTTAGGATTCGGATTCGGGTTCGGCTGATTCTGTTGATTTAGCTGAGCTTGTTGGTTCGCCAGTAACTGAGTCAGCTGAGCTTACTGATTTGCCAGGATAGTCAGAAGATCTGGCGGATTCTCATTCCCTGTGACGTTTTGACGCTCCGCATTTCGATTGTTGGCTCGCCTATTATTACGACCGCTTGCCATTACTACAAAAGAAAAACTAGAATCAGATACTGACTAGGACAATAAACTTAAATCTACCCATCCTACCCATCTCACAACTTATCTGATCCTAAGCATATAAGTCTACAGGAGTTTAAACCTATAGCTCTGATACCAACTGTAACGCCCCGAATTTTCGGAGCGTTAATATCAAATAAATAAAGTCAGAAAACCTCAAATTTCCAAAAGTCTCCAAAACAGGTTATTCAGAGCATCTAATCAGAAAATCTCCAATTTACACAATTAAATGTCAAATAGGCCTAAATAGTAATTTAATCCCGAATTTACTCCTACAAGGAGTTCCAAATGAAACATCGAAATCTAAATATTTCCTCTTATTATAATTTCTAAAAACAATTAATCAAAGTAGCTCTGAGATTAAACCGCTAGCTCTCAGTCAAATTGCTAGGCCCGTAATCCAATCCCCTCTACTGATCACCTGAAAGTAAAATAATAAGGGGGGGGGGGGTGAGCCAAATGCCCAGTAAGGTCGCTCAACGGACTAATCAAAATGGGATACAAAGATATATGAGAAAACAGGATCGGACATACATAATTTTAACAGAACGCATACGAACCAGAATTGTCAAAATACAAAATATGTTTCGTAGAAAGACAAAATTTCAAAATGTATTCTTATACAGAAACTGACACTAGAGAGCCATTCAGAATAAGGTCACACATGCCATCACTGGCACGTGGAACCAGGTTCAGAAAATAAGATCGCGATCTCTAGCTCTTCCCACAGAGCTAGCCCACGTTCCAATCCACGTGGGTAAGTCAGAAATATAAAAGTCACATGAACTGTGACATGGCTCATAAAATGAACAATACAGAGATTCAATAATTTACTGTGATACCAACTAGTTATCCAAACAATATAAACTAGTGGGTGTCTTTTCTACGTTATACACGGTAATACGGTGCAAAGACATTTACAACACTTTACGGATAATATATTTAAAATGATTTCAGAACTACCTTAATATTGGACTCGAATCGAAGAGGACAACATAACGGACTCAACAAAATTTATGTTGCTGGAATTTGAGTGAAGATGACTAACAGAATGATCAAACACAAAAACATCCATATAAACTAAAGTAAAGGATTCAAGATCAAGATATAATAAAATATGTGAACCTAGTCTTTGGGTTGTACGGTCATCTGACCAAAAGATATTGGTAATGGGTTAACATGGGAATAAAGAAGTAAAACAGATACAAAGAATTGACATGGCACACGAACCAAGATGTGCAACCTGACATTCAACAGAATCAATTGTAACAAAAAAAAAACAAAGGGAGAAGAACATATATACATATATAAATAGACCGATCAACGTGTCGGCATCCCTGCAAATTGAACGGCTGTTCAATTTGTGCGGCTGTACGGCACGGAAAACGAGACCAACAAAAGGGGCAGTCAACGCTATTCATCAATCGATTTTATAAACTGAGTGACGAACGTTTTAATCAAACCAGAATAATCGATTTAACAGTTATTCGAATTTCTAAGACAATAAGTCCGAACAAATATGAAATTAACTAGTCCAACGCTAATTTTGATGTCAAAAGAAATAAACCCTTACCTCTGATCGTGACTAAACCCAAAATCTTGATCCCTTCAAATAAATTGTATCCAAACCCTAATGTAAAGATACCCAAACTTTCAATTAGAATTCTATCAGCCACAACAATTTATGCGATTTTTACCACAAATCTCAATCTCAAAATTAAAATTAAACTTACCTCAAAGTGATGATCAAAATCTCCAAAGTTTCTTTCTAGGAATTCTCTGGAGGCTCTGAAGTTTCTTCTACCCCTAAGAATATATTGTAATCATCAGATACCTAAAGAAATATAAATACTTATATTCCTAACATAATTATAATTCTAAAATACCCATCACGTCCCCATATTATCTAATTTAATTTTCTTTTCTTTTCCTCTTTTTTTTTTAAGCATTTAAATATGAGGGGTCTAACATAAGTTAAGAGTATTTTTTTTTTTTGGTATGTGAAACATTTGAGGAATTTCGAAAAGTGAAGGGGTTCTTTAAAGTTGGCGACTATAGGAGCATAAGTGGCCATCTAATAGGTTCGAACTAAGCATTACAATTTCACATGAAAATTTTGACGTTTAGATTTTCATAGCCATGAATTGTAATGCGGAATTAGACAGAGTTGGGCCACTTTATCGGTTGCTATCAAGGTAAAGTGCTTATGATCGGAGGCAAGGTAAAAAGTTGCTTTAGGAGTATAAGATACGTTCAATTCCAAGGACATAATTCTTTTAAAGGTGGGGAGATTGTAATGCCCGAAATTTTATTCCTTTGACGGGAATTTTAGTTGTCGAAAATTTTTATTTTCCTTACGCTTAATATAAAATCATATGGTGGTCTTTTAAAGAAATGTGAGTGACATGAGAACACTAGCTAAGTGTGGGGGGTCTCTTAGAAATTTCCAACCTAGGGCAACCATAAATAAAGAGAACCTTAAGAGGGCAGTCGTCCTAGCAGATCTGCCAGCCCCTCTTTCACGTGGAAAGGGACAGAGAAGGAAGGGGAAAACCAAGCTAGGGCAAGGCAAAATTCAAGGTAATAAAACCTCTAGACTCTATCTTTAGTTTAGCCATGAATTTGGATGATTTATATATATTTGGGGTGTGAAATTGGTAGCTTTTGGTGTGCTTGAGAACAAGGCTGCTGTAGAGCAGCAAAAGAGTGGGTTAGAGTTCTTGTCATATCTCTATTAGTTCAAATCCGATTGAGATAATTTCAACTTTTATCAAAATTTCATTGTGTTGTTTTCAACTTTTTAGTTTTGCGTTTTCTCATAGTCCCACGTTTGCATATAAAAAAATGACCTTAAATTCAATGCCCCGCTCGTAGAAGTCCAGATTTTTCAGTTTTTGGCAGCCATTTCGATTTGTCATAGTAAATTCATTACTAATTGATTTTTTGTAAAATTTATATTTTTAAAAACCTCAGAAATTCCTATTCAACTTTATCGTTTTGAGTTTTCTGATCTTCGTAGTATGTTTGCTCCAAAATAACCATTAAACAAAACTGCTCTGCCCAGAGATGTGTTGTTTCTATCATCCACTTCGATTTGATATAGAAACTTCATAACTCATGGTATTTTTGTGATACTTCAATTTCTGAAAACCTTAGAAAGTCTATTTTAAATTTATAGTTTTGAGTTTTTTGAAGATTCATCATGTTTCGGCCTAAAAAAGTTCAATATACAAAACTAGGGTTTACTGAAAAGATGTTGTTTCTAGAATTACTGATCAGTCCATTGCCCAAAAACTTTTAAGCCATTTCTGAGCATGTTTGGGAAAAGTACAAAACCAAAACACCTATTATTTTTGCAAAACCTTTGACATGGAAGTTTATGGGATTTTTCTGGGCATGGGGAGGATCTGAATAGATTTTACATTTAAAACAGGCTTTATTTGAATAGTAAAAATTTTTATTTTTAGCCGAACATTTTACAGTGATCTAAACACACTGAGATGCTTAAGAGTCTAAAATTTTGTGGCATTTCAGTGCCGTTTGAATATATTTTGAAATAGGAACCTTAGCGCTCAATTTAAGGAGCGGTTTAGAGTTTCGGACAGAGAATTCCCCGAAAAGTCATTTTTGTCTGAAAAACTGACCTAGTTGTCTAAAAGGATGTTTTGTTTTATATTAGGTGTGTAACAGTACGTTAGGCATAGGGAGTAATTTGGTAATTTCACACAAGTCTAGGGGTAATTTGGTAATTTCGCGCACTTGGGGGAAATTTAGCACCTAGGCATGATTGAGTGGCGATAAATAGCATTCGTATGAGTTTTTGTTTAGGTTTTGATAGACAAGAGCTAGGGCAGGTTTGGGAACAAGAACCAGAACCGCTTAGCTATCCAAGTAAGTAGTCCTGCCATATTCCTCCGTATAATTTATTTTCCTATATATATGTATATGTACAGGTGATTTTACCAAATAAAAGTTTTAAGTATTTGTTATACTTCTGCTGCTCTAAAATTGGTTTGATAAGAAAAATTATTCAAAAATGCCATGGAAAGTTTCTATGAGTAGTGTTTTAAAGTTCGCTTATGTTGAATGAGACAATACTTTTGGCTTGATTGTTGTGCCCCATATCCATGGGGGAAAGTTGGATTGTAGGTCTTGATTGCTGAGACGATACGTTAACGCACATTATTGTTGCTTGTGGTTCGCCCATGCGTCCACAATAATATGTATCCCGGCCAAGGAGGGATTATGGGCCCTAGTCAGGGGGGGCTTATACCCTGACCGAATAATATTATCCTATGTGGAGTGGGGATTGTGGGCCCTAGTTAGGGGGGATTGTACGCTAACCGCATTATACCTAAGTTATGATGAATTGTGATAGTTGTTAATGTGCCTTCTTGATGTCATACTCCGGTTATGAGAATCTTGGATGGATTGCTTTCATAAACTATATATATGTATAGTATCTCCTGTGAAAATTTTTACCAGTTTTAAATCGACGAAAACCATGACATGTTTTATAAACCCCAAAACCTATTTTAGGGACATGGTTTGCGTGCTTACTAGCCCCCAGCTAATTCTTTTATCAAAGTTTTTAGGTGACTACTTAGATGAACCTGACATCCATGAGGGTAACGACGATGGATTCGCATGAGATGGTCGTAAGGGATATAAGCCCTCTAAGAACAATTGTTGGATGGCATTGTAGTACTATTTTTATGTTTTAAGAATTGGTTAGAGCATAGATCTTCATAGATTTTTAATTATATTGTTAGTTGAATAATGTGGATGTATTGGATATATACCTTGAGATAATCCATAAGTATGTTCTTGGTAACCTTGTAAATGGTTTAGAATTAGTACTGGTTATAAATCTTGTGTACAAGTTGTTGTAGGCTTGGCAGAGCCCTGGTAGAAGGTTAGTGGAAAATAAACAATAACAATCACGACAAGTTCTAAAATGATCATTAAAAGATCATTTCCAAGGCCACCATTCAAAAATACAATGATGGTTTTCCACGGGATTTTAAAACGAGTTCAACAGCAATCTGGGGAGGGATTTCAAACAAACATGCAACGTTTGAGATAGTCTTTTCCAATCATTTCCCAAACAAACACTATAAGATACAATGTAAACAAATTAATGATGTTGATCCTGGGCAATTGCGATGTCATTCAGGCAAAGCCAGTGTGCGATGTCATTCAGGCAAAGCCAATATGGTGTACACTTGCATGATGTCCGAATAGTAGTCCTAATGGGTACTAGCCAGCATTTCATACAAGATTCAAACCAGCCTTATAACACCTCCCCACAGTACGACTTCGAGGTCAACACAAAATAAATAATACCAATGAGCATTAACAAGAACTCAAATCACCGAAATCAATTCGGGTTTCAATAACAATAAACATACTGATATAAATAATCATCTGGAACTACAGAATAACCACAAACAAACAGGAAGAACGAATACGAACAATTGGAGATGTCGAAATTAGGCACAACAGCTCAAGAGAAAGAATACAAACAATTATGGAATATGCCCAACATGCAATAACAAGTGAGCATTGATATGATTTTCAAATAATCGATTCAGGTTCAATATTGGGGTTTTCTGGGCAATAACATGTTGATATCAATACATAATTCAGTGTTCAACATTAACCATAAGTAAATCAAAGGACTTAATCGAATGAGTACTTACGAGTACGAGTTATCGAAATAAGGTTTGGACGAAAATCCTTACCCAAGGTTAAGGTAGAAACCCTTACCTGGAAACGAAGCTAAGCTATCTAACGGGAAAGTCTGTTGCTTTATCCTAAACGAAATAATCCAATTATTAGTATACAGTGTAGACTACGATATTATAAATTCAATATTAACTCACGCATACTCCCAGAACGGCCCCCTCACCGGGTATGTAAAATTCTAAAAATGCCCATTTGAACTTAAATAACCAAAACAATCTTCCTGTGAGTAAAATTGCTAAAAAAACTTATTGTATGTGAATTTAGCCAAAAATACCTTTTAGAGATAAAATTACAAAAATACCCCCATATGGGTGACAAATTACCAAAATATCCCCTAGGGGTCCAGACACCAGAAAAATCTAAAAAACACTTTAAAACACCGTTTTAAGTATTCCAAAGTCGTTTTTTGGGTTAAAAAATATTTTAAAAAAATTTCGTCCGAAAATTTCGAACCGATGTCCGGACCGAGCGCTCAGAAGTCAGTTTCGCTAAAAATACATATCGGTCTCGAAATGGCACGAAATTTTAGATATTGAAACATACCAATAAAATAAGGTTTTCATAAAAAATTTAAATTAAAATAACTTTTTTTGGTATGCTAAATAAATCAGGAATTCCTTCTAATCAATACCCTAATTTATCATCATTTACGGACACCGACAATTCCCAAAAAGATTTGTGAGGGTACATTTCGTAAAAATAATGGGGGTTACTGTTTTGTACTTTATCTAATTTTGACCCTGACTATTTATAAATATTCAGATTAAAAATTGCCTAATTAATTTTTCACCTTTAGTGACGATTACGGTCACTGTTCAAATCATGGCACCTATTATTTTGGTCACACCCCCCGGAAAGGGTGCAACACTAAACAAGCTGGTTAACATATATACTTCAAAGATATACAGAGTCTTACTACAAACCTCAAAAGAAACAGCGAAAGTATGGCTTAAATGCTATAGTCGTCCATAAATGAAATGACTGAACACAACATTATATTACAGACCATCTCTCTCCTATTCAAGTGTTACACTCCAAAAAAAAGAAGAAGAACAACTAAAACTTTGCTCACCCAGCATAATACTCTTGATCCTCACCAAGGTAATCCTCTTCGTCCCCTAACAGATATTCCGACTCTAAACCTAGAAAAAAAGTATCAGGAATGGGTCAGCCTGATGGCTCAGTAAGGTATCCGGTGCTTTTAAGTCCAAACATGAATTGATTATATTATGAATGGCTAGTATAAAAATGCAAGTCGCTTGAACAGACGATACCTACGTACTTAAGAATGATTTAACATATCGAGTATCATATACAACCATCTGCTCACATTTGCCTTCAAAAGAAACGAGAATAGCATATCGAGCAAGATTTGAAATCTTGTAGAATATATACGAGAATGACAAGCAAGACTTAAATATTAACTTGATCTCGCCAAGTATAACAAAACAGTATAAACAAGTTCAAGACAAATATAAGCCAATTACGAGAACATCAATATGCAAATATGTCCCTCATGCACAAGCCAACCTTCCTTGAGTGCGAGAGACTTTTCGTATTGCAACCAGCTGATATAGCGGGTTCAATAGAAGAAGTCTAACGTCATCACAGGCACGCCAATAATTCCTTTCGGGAAGTAGTACGCATAGCTAATACGTACTATCGAGATATGAATGAGAATGAGAACCCCGACCGGATAACTTCCAACCCCGACAAATAACACCCTCAACTCACTTTTTCCTCCTTCTTCACGTGATATGCATAATCATGTACAGGTGTCAACAAAATGTCATCAAGTACCTCAAAAGAGGTTTAATCCCCTCTCAAGTCATATTTACCATATTATCAACAACACATGCCAAACATGTAACCTAATCTCTAATGCGCAAACTAATTTGGTAATCAAGCAAGAAATAATTTGATGTTCTTCCTTAAGTACCCTACTCATATGTATACTTATACTATTGTGTAGATATTTTAGTGTCCATTTAAGACCTGAAAGTTACGTAGTTATTCATCATTAAACCCAACACAGAGAACTACTAGTTTAGGTTACATAATCTACCCAGTATTTCTATTGGCAGCAGAAGTAGTCTGTACTCCGAAAATGATAACAATTTAATTACAAGGCCTCTACAGTCAAACTATATATTTCTCGAGACTAGACTTAAGGAGCTACATACCATTATTTTAAGCCCTTCCAAAGACAGACTTCAGAATCTGTCCAACAACAGTTTCATAGGACAGGTTTCAAGCCACGAATTTTAAACCATAGTAATAGTATTTTTGAAATAATCTGAAATTTGGTGTGTATACTCTACACATGTAGTAGTACAACATATAAAATAACCAAACCCATATATTAATTAAAACTATACATTTCTAGGCACCAAAATGATCTAATTTTTATGACTGTTTTGTAGGTTTTGCAACATATCTCACTTAAGATCATTACAAGCAAGTTTATAATTATTTCACTACTCATAATACTTCTCAAACATGATTTAAAAACCTAAAATTACAAGATAACCTACCTTAAAGAATTTTTAGGCCAAGCCAATTCAAGAAGGTTGATTCAATAATCATCATAATTTTAAAAATTGTGATTTTAGGTTTTTAAATCATCATACAACCAAGTAGGAGGTAATTACATAATTACCCAAACTTTATGTAATTACATTCAGGCCCCAAATTATTCTAATCTCTCTTAATTTCATTAGATGCCACTAAAACATATGCTATCACTCATTTTAATTTTTTTTCATCACCAAAAATATAATGTACATTTACACTGCCAAAGTTTTCTAAAATTACAAAATGACCTCAATTTTTTTTAAAATTACATTTTTGCTCCAAAAATCTTTTAAGCTTCCATTCTCTTCCAATACCCGAGCATTGCTCAAAATTAACGCCTGTTTATTTTTTTTCGGATCTCCGATAGTTATTTTAAACCGCCCCAAAAGTGCGGGATATTATACCTCTCTCGAGCACACCCCACTTCTCTTTCAGTAATCGAATGAAAATTTCCTTCTCAGTATAACTGAATTTTCATTTTAATGTAAAGTCGTAGTTCTCTCCCTAATTTCCTCCTTAGTTCCCTCTCTTTCTAAAATTATATAGTTGACTTTATTTTTTTCAAATAAATCAGATTTTGGTTTTATTTTATGTATTTATTTATTTACTAACCTGCTTCACTAATTGTCGCTAAAAGTCCCTAATAATATAGTTTGTGTAAATCGACGCTAAATATTGTTTATAAAAACTATTGCTAAAGAAATAAAATATTGGGTACAAAGTACCAACGTTCAGGGCATTACACTTAATATGTTCTCCGCGTATTTTTATCAGTAGAATTTACTTTTTTCTTTTTACTGTACCAAATAAACTTCTAATTTTTGTTCATCTACATAGTTACAAAATCACAATTAGCAAATAGGCACAAGGACAATGCTTATTGATGTTTGACTACAAGGGTTAATATTTTATTAAATGAAAGTTCACCCCAAAAATAAAAGTGACTATCTTTGATGAAATAATCACGAAATTATAAAATTGTGCAATATATTTTGTTTATGCAATTCAAAAGTACTAAAATAAATGAGTATCAATAAAACTGTCATGTGCTTGACACACTGGGCTTGTCTTTTATAATTGAGACTCCATATATGAATGTGATTGACAACAATTTAGATCCTCCTTTTTAGCTAAAAGGAAAATTAGGGTATTATTGGTACTAAGTGGAATTTTAGGTTACTAGGAGTTCTTAGTCGTGACTTCTTCTATTCTTTGGCTCAACTCATGTGATTATTTTGTCATCTTCTCTTCCACAGCACCCATGTTCTACTGTTGGGCTCCAGATTATTCTATATCCTTCCAAAATACTGGAGTCGGGTATAATCTTCCACCTAAGGGCCCTCTTCTCATTTGTCGCTAGAAATATGTAAAATTTCTGCCAACAGTTACTGTTAGTGCTTTCCAAAATATAGTGTCAAGTTTGTTTCATTTTCTTTGTCAAAATGGTGAAAGGAATGTGAAGAGGTAAAAATGAAGGAATCCCACATAGAAGGGAATTGAAAAGGTAAGTGGGTATATAATAAAGTACTCTACTTACTTTATTACTTATGTGGTATGTTAAGGTGTGTGCATGTGCACCGAGTATGGTGCGAAGCACCATACGATGAACAATCGCACGCACGCGCGCGCGCGAGCGTGGCAGTGGGCTGTGAGGCGCAATGTGGCACTTTGATGGCGCACTTTGCACTTCGCACGTGCGCATCGTCGTGAGACGCAATTAGACGCCTTTAAGTTTTCGTGACGAAAACTAGACCGCCGGTTCAACGGGTGGTTACACTCGGGTTATACCCGAACAGTTGCACCTGTTGGGCAGCTGGGTGGTTCCGAGTTGGATAGACCCAACTATTGGGAGCTGGTTAGTTACCAGTCCGGATCTGTACCGTTGATCTTAACGGTTTCTGATCCAACGGTCCAGATTGCTTCGGTGATGATGAAAAGGTGTGACACTTGATTAGCAACGACTAGTGCTTTATAAATAGAGCACAATGGTCAGATTTTCGGACCTAGTAATTAGCCTCTACTCTCTTCATTTTTCCTTTCTGCAGATCTTTTACAACAAGAAATTTCTGCAGAATTTCTTACTTGTAAATCCCATTATCCAGAATTCCATACACATATCTGTGGGGTGAATATCGTGTGTGCAAACGCTATTCACTAAAGCGCTTCGTTGTATCTTGGAGGATATTTGCCGGTAACCCGCTGCACACCGTTTTCTTTGGTGGGGGCAAATATAAACTTAAGGAGAGCGTTTTACAACGTGCCTCGAAGCCGATCATTCTTTCAGTCACAAAGCCATCATACCGTATACTCCAACAATCTTAAGTTTATATTTTGCAACAATGGCGTTCGTGACGTTGAAATATATGGGCTCGGATTTCCACCGCTTGGAGCGTTTTGATGGTGGGGACTTTGTTCGTTGGCAAAGGAAGATGCACTTTCTACTAGTAACAGTGAAAGTGTACTACATGATTGTGAATCCAAGACCTCCAGAACCCGGTGAAAATGAGGAGGAAAGTGTGGCGAAGACACGTGAAAGATTGAGGTGGGATCAAGATGATGAGATATGTCGAGGACATATTCTGAATGGCATGTCCAACACGCTGTTCGATGCCTATCATACTGTCAAGACCGCTAAGGAACTTTGGAACCAATTGGAGCGTCGCTACATCACCGAGGATGCCACCAGTAAAAGGTTCATCGTTTCTACTTTTTTTGATTACAAAATGGTTGATGGTAGATCGGTTATGGAACAGTTTAATGAGATTAAAAGTATTCTTGATCGTTATTCCCAACACAAGTTAGCCTTGGATGAGTTTATCGTGGTTACATCAATCATTGATAAATTACCTCCTTCTTGGAAGAATTTTAGAAACAGCCTTAAGCATCGCAAGGAAGACATCAACCTTGACGAGTTGGGTACTCATCTTCGGATTGAGGAAGACTTGCGCAAGGAAGAAAAGTCTAAAAGCGAGGGCGTTTCTAAAATCTTGGCTGTGGAAGAAGGAGAATCATCCAAGAAGAACTCCCGTGAGAACAAGAGAAGGAAGCTTCAAGGAAATGATGACGACGACAAGGACAAGGACAAGAAGAAAAAACACAAAGGAAAGTGTTTCACTGTGGCAAAACAGGGCACTATAAGCGTGATTGACGTGCCTTGAAGAAACAGAAAAAGGCGACCGAAAATAATTTAGTCGCGGTAATCAGTGAAGTAAATGTCCTTGAAGATGACGATGCATGGTGGATTGATTCGGGTGCGACAAGGCATGTGTGCAAAGACAAGAGGTTTTTTACAACCTATGAACCGGTGAAGGATGGAAGCATTCTTTACATGAGAAATTTGTCAATTGTGCAAATTGCGGGCAAAGGAAATGTCGAGCTCGAGTTTACATCCGGAAAAGTTGTCACTCTTACTAATGTCTGTCATGTGCCCGAAATGAGGAAGAATTTAGTCTCGGGTTGTATGCTTAACAAGTTTGGTTTCAAACTTGTTTTTGAAGCTGATAAATTTGTACTCTCTAAGGGAGGGGTTTTTGTGGGCAAGGGATATTTTTGTGATGGATTGTTCAAGCTCAATATTAATAATAAGAATAGTATTTCTGCTTATATTATTGAGTCACAATCTTTTCTTTGGCATAATCGTTTAGGACATGTTAATACTAGGAAAATTAATGACATGATTAAATTGAATCTT
The DNA here is from genome assembly GCA_033065855.1 of Escallonia rubra. Taxonomy (NCBI): domain Eukaryota; kingdom Viridiplantae; phylum Streptophyta; class Magnoliopsida; order Escalloniales; family Escalloniaceae; genus Escallonia; species Escallonia rubra. The sequence continues at coordinate 38,541 of JAVXUO010001900.1, read as the reverse complement.
TTGCCTAGTATGCATGTAGATAAAGGACTTTGCAAGACATGTATGCTTACTAAAATCACTAGAGCTCCTTTTCAAAATGGACAAAGAGAGTCTAAGATTTTAGATTTAATACATAGTGATTTAGGAGATTGTCACTCCTCTCCTTCGTTAGGAGGAAACTCATATTATGTGACTTTTATTGATAACTATTCTAAGGGAGGAGAGTACTATGAGCCACCATTTTTTGAAGAAAATGGCATAGTACATGAACTTTCTGCACCATATACACCACAACAGAATGGTGTAGCGGAAAGAAAGAATCGGATATTAGTCAAAATGGTTAATGCCATGCTCTCTAACTCGGGTCTAGGAAAAGGATTTTGGGGGGAAGCTTTATTAACAGCTTGCTACATATTAAATAGAGTTCCAACTAAAGGAAATAACGTTACTCCTTATGAGTTATGGAAGAAAAGGAAGCCTAATCTGAATTATTTTAAAGTTTGGGGTTGTAGGGCCGTTGTAAGAGTTCTGGAACCAAAAAGAAAGAAATTGGGTGAAAGAGGCATTGAATGTATTTTCATTGGTTATGCTTTACACAGTAAAGCATATAGGTTCATGGTAGTGGAACAGAATGATTATTATTCTAAAAACACTATCATTGAATCTAGAGATGCCATCTTTGACGAAAGTAGGTTCCAATCACTTCCTAAGCAAGTTGAGCAAAAGGAAGGTCAACGTGAAGTTGAGGAAAACCATAAAAATGAAGTGGAACCTAGGAGGAGCAAACGAATGAGAATTGCTAAAACCTATGGACCCGATTTCTACATGTATTTGGTAGAAGGAACTAGGACGACAATACAAAACTCCATACCGATTGTTTTAAATGTGGAATCCGACCCTAGGACTTATGAAGAGGCCATGAGGTCTCAAGATTCTTCTTTTTGGAAGGAAGCAATAAATGAAGAGATTGATTCAATAATGGGAAATGGAACATGGAAATTGGTGGATTTACCACCTGGTTCTAAACCCATTGGTTGTAAATGGATCTTCAAGAAAAAACTAAGGGTTGATAGATGGATTGAAAATTTGAAGGCAAGGCTAGTGGCTAAGGGATTTTCTCAAATGGAAGGTGTCGATTACTTTGACACTTCTGCACCAGGTGCAAGGACAGCCACTATTAGAGTGCTTATTGCATTGGCTTCCATCCATAAGCTAGTAATTCATCAAATGGATGTTAAAACGGCATTCTTAAATGGTGAATTAGATGAAGAGGTATACATGCAACAACCGGAAGGGTTTGTTGTACGTGGGCAAGAAAATAAAGTTTGTAAGTTGATTAAGTCATTGTATGGACTTAAGCAAGCCCCTAAGCAATGGCATCAAAAGTTTGATCAAATTGTGATGTCTAATGGTTTCAAGATACATGAATCGGATAAGTGTGTGTATAGCAAGTTCGATGGCGGTAAAGGAGTTATCATTTGCTTATACGTAGATGATATGCTCATTTTTGGTATTGACTTGGAACAAGTTGTAAAGACTAAGAAATTCTTATCTGATAATTTTGAAATGAAGGACATGGATGTTGCTGACGTGATTTTAGGAATTAAAATCATAAAGAATAATGGTTGCATAACCTTGTCACAATCTCATTATATTGAGAAGGCGTTAAAAAGGTTTGACCATTTAGACAGCACACCAGTTAGTACTCCGTTCGATGAGAGTATTAAGTTGTCTCCTAATGATGGTAGAGCTGTGAGACAACTAGAATATGCGAGTACAATAGGCTCTTTAATGTATGCCATGACTTGTACTAGACCGGATATTGCTTATGCAGTAGGAAAACTTAGTAGATATACTAGTTGTCCTAGTAATATGCATTGGAATGCAATATATAGGGTCTTTAAGTACCTTAAAAGAACCATGGATTTCGGCATATGTTATAATGGGTATCCTTCTGTTTTGGAAGGATACACAGATGCCAGTTGGATTACGAATCAGGAGGATTATGCTTCCACAAGTGGATGGATTTTCACACTTGGTGGGGGAGCAATATCCTGGGGTTCGAAGAAACAGACTTGCATTACTGATTCTACCATGGCAGCAGAGTTTATTGCTTTAGCTGCAGGGGCAAGGAGGCAGAATGGCTAAGGAATTTGCTTTTAGAGGTTCCTTTATGGCCTAAGCCTATGGCTCCCATATCGATAAGGTGTGATAGTCAATCAACTCTATCACGGGCATGTAGCGAAGTGTATAATGGAAAGTCTAGACATATTGGTCTTAGACATAGCTACGTGAGGCAGTTGATTACCGAAGGTGTAATCACATTGGAATATGTGAGGTCATTGGAAAATTTAGCGGATCCGTTAACTAAAGGGCTTCCAAGGGAAATGATTATTAGAACCTCACGAGGGATGGGTCTCAAGCCCATGTCAAGGATCACCAATGATGGAAATCTTGACTCAACGCTTGCTAACACCAAGTCTTGAGTTCAACGAGTCAAAAGTACATTATGATGGTGGTTGCAAGCACAAATTTTAGTCATCCTAAGGTCATGTGCTTGGTAACCGTAATGAAGGAATAGGGTGAGTATTATACTCTTAATAGGTCTATAAAAGGATCATTCTTTGGAGTGTTAGTTACGGTACACTCTTGATAGACCTGACTAGTGAGTGTGAAGTGGGGCCGCTTCTGTCGAGTTTAAAGGGCTTAACTCTAGAGCACTCATGAAAAACAAGATACAAATTACATGGCCATTTATTGTATAAGCAGTTTTCTGGATTTGTGTATGGATAGGAGTTTCATGTGTGATATGTGACCGGCTAGTCAACAAGGATAGGTGGTTCAAAGTTTATCTACCACATTTTTTCAGATTAGTCTTGTTATGTAATCACTAAGTGAAGATTCAAGTCGTAAGACATCTTCATTTATGCATGTACTTCACTGGATAATAAGATATGGCTTTTATTTGTTTGTTTTTGCCTTATATTTTGTAAATGGTAGGGATTGTTAGTGTTTTCCAAAATATAGTGTCAAGTTTGTTTCATTTTCTTTGTCAAAATGGTGAAAGGAATGTGAAGAGGTAAAAATGAAGGAATCTCACATAGAAGGGAATTGAAAAGGTAAGTGGGTATATAATAAAGTACTCCACTTACTTTATTACTTATGTGGTATGCTAAGGTGTGTGCATGTGCACCGAGTATGGTGCGAAGCACCATACGAGGAACAATCGCACACACGCGCGCGCGCACGAGGGTGGCAGTGGGTTGTGAGGCGCAATGTGGCGCTTTGATGGCGCACTTTGCACTTCGCACGTGCGCATCGTCGCGAGACGCGATTAGACGCCTTTAAGTTTTCGTGACGAAAACTAGACCGCCTGTTCAACGGGTGGTTACACTCGGGTTATACCCGAACAGTTGCACTTGTTGGGCAGCTGGGTGGTTCCAAGTTGGATAGACCCAACTGTTGGGAGCTGGTTAGTTACCAGTCCGGATCTGTACCGTTGATCTTAACGGTTTCTGATCCAACGATCCAGATTGCTTCGGTGATGATGAAAAGGTGTGACACTTGATTAGCAACGACTAGTGCTTTATAAATAGAGCACAATGGTCAGATTTTCGGACCTAGTAATTAGCCTCTACTCTCTTCATTTTTGCTTTCTGCAGATCTTTTACAACAAGAAATTTCTGCAGAATTTCTTACTTGTAAATCCCATTATCCAGAATTCCATACACATATCTGTGGGGTGAATATCGTGTGTGCAAACGCTATTCACTAAAGCGCTTCGTTGTATCTTGGAGGATATTTGTCGGTAACCCGCTGCACACCGTTTTCTTTGGTGGGGGCAAATATAAACTTAAGGAGAGCGTTTTACAACGTGTCTCGAAGCCGATCATTCTTTCAGTCACAAAGCCATCATATCGTATACTCCAATAGTTACAAAGCTTTAGGGGGAAAACAAAAGTAGAGACAAAACTCAAAAAACTGATTATGAATTAGTTTTAAATGGGTTCATAAAATTGCAACTTTGCGGTAAATGCAGGGGATTCAAATTCAATTTCTTTTGAAAGAGTAGCACTTCATGTTATTATTTCATACAATAAAAAGTACTATGTTTCATGGCACACGCGATGTGTGCACAAAAATAAAGATAAAACAAGTGTAAAAAATAAATATCGGCAGAAACTTAAACAGACAAAAAAGCATGGCTTAGAAGGTACATATGAATTATTTCCTTTTCTTTTGTTGTTTAATCTCCTACACTTACTTTAATGGTAGTTACTTGGAAACTTCAGGGACGTGTGCTACTCAGTTAGTACAAAACTATTAATGTGGCTTGGCAGTTGGCACTACAATTGATATATTTAAGATGGATGGTTGTGAATAGCGCGGGTTTTAAGCTAGTAGTATAATAACTGCTAACAACATATAATTTGTGATGACGCAAGTCATTAATCATATAATTCAATAATTTTCAATACAAATACATAAAAGTCTCAATCAGATTACAAGTCTTAAAAAGAAGTTACAATATTTCTAAACTCCAAAACTGCAAATCCTGCTCACATCTCCGCTTGCATATACTCATCAAAATAACCATCTGCACTGTAAAGGTAAATGGTGGGGGATGAGCCGGGTAGCCCAGTAAGTGTAATGATTATAGTACCATAGGATCATAATCAAACACGCTAAACCATTCATAAACAAAATACTTAATAGTCAAACAAGCAACACAACCGTGGCTTAGTGTTCCGAACAATTAGTAAACCAATTCAATATCCAAATTGTACACTTCAGTATCTTGCTTCCGGTATCCTCAAAGGGATCCGAAAAAGCTCTGATATATTATAATATGCCATGCATATAGACAAAGCACTGGAACACTGTCATTGGTTAAACCACGTCACACAAACATATTTTAAAAGCAAGATATTTATTAATATCCAAAATAAGCATATGAGCGAGATTTCAGAACAATAGTGTTTAGAGTATGAGGAACGTTAAGCAATAACCACGTAGCTTAATATCTCGAACAGTTAGTAAATCAATTCAATATCCTCAAAGAGATCCGGCAAAACTCAGCTATATCATAACATACCATGCACATAGACAAATTAATGGAGCACTGTCATTGGTCAAAAGTACTTAAGCCAAGTCACACAAACATATTTCAAAAGTAAGATATTTACCAATATTCAAAACAAGCATCTGAGCAAGATTTTAGAACAACAGTGTTTAGGAGTACGAAGAGCATTAATAAATAACTACGTGGCATACAATAATATTGATATGAAATTCCCTTTACTTAAATCATGACGAAACTACTCATACACTTTCTCTAGACCAGTCCTTATGATCCTTCTTTAATATCGCAGCTAATCTTCTCACACACTGTTTACCTATGAAAGTCAAAGATAACTTCAAATAGTTTGAAAAGAGATCAAAGAGTATTTATAGAACTTCTAGGAAGCACGAGGTGGAAAGAAACACGAGGTGGCGAGATAAGGTCTTACCACCTACGAAGCATGGAAAGGCTAAGTAAAGCACGACCATGGTCGAAGCGTGACATGTCACGGTAGTATAGTTGCCGGTTACAAGAACGACAATGACTAGTAGCACGAGGTGTCAATTAGAGAAATAATCAACACCGACTCCTCGATAAGCATGTAGCAAGCACGACAATTCCAATCCCAATTGTCACTAAAAATCTTCATCCTGGTTGCTCGAAACGAACCAGCAATTATTTTAGACACCTATAAAAATTCGGGGTATTACATTCTTCCCTTCTCAAAAGAACTTTGTCCACGAAATTAACCGACCTCAAATCTAAAATTCCCAAGGCCAAGGACCTATCCTGGCTTATGCAAACCAAAGCGATTCAAGCATAAGTATCGCTCTGATACCAACTATGATGACCTAAGGGGTTAATCATATAGTTCAATAATCTTCAACATAATTATATAAAAGTCACAATCAGATTACAAGTCTGAAAAACAAGTCAAACTATTTCTAAACTCCAAAAATGTAAATCCCGCTCACATCATCGCTTGCATATGCTCATCAAAATAATCATCTACACTGGAAAGGTGAATGGTAGGGGGTGAGCTGGGTAACCCAGTAAGTGGAATAATCACAATACCATAGGATCATAATCAAACACGTTAAACCATTCGGAAACAAAATACTCGATAGTCAAACAATCAACATAATCGTGGCTTAATACTCCAAAAAATTAGTAAACCAATTCAATATCCAAGTTGTCCTTTTCAGCATCTTGCTTTCGGTATCCTCAAAAGGACCCGTCAAAGCTCAGTTGTATCATAACATACCATGCACATAGACGAATCACTGGAGCACTGTCATTGGTCAAAAGTACTTAAGTCACGTCACATAAACATATTTCAAAACTAAGATATTTACCAATATTCAAATTGAACGTTAAGAAATAACCATGTGACATTAAAGAATAGTGATATGGAATTTCCCTTACCTATATCACGTGGAAACTACTCATACAATTTCTCTAGGCCACTCCTTATGATCATTCTTTAATATTGCAACTAATTTTTCTCTCACTCACTGCCTATCTATGAAGTCAAAGATAACTTCATAAGTTTGAAAAGAGATCAAATGGCCATTTGTAGAATTTTTAGGAAGCACGAGGTGGAAAGAAACACGAGGTGGCGAGATAAGGTCTTACCACCTACGAAACACGACAAGACTCGAAGGGTGACGTGTCACGATAATATAGCGACACGTTACAAGAACGACAATGACCGGTAGCAGGTGTGTCGATTACAGAAGTAATCAACACTAGCTCTTCAATAAGTACAAGGTGTCATAATTGGGAGTATACAGTTGTACTGGTTCATCGAGAGCTGAATTGTTGCGCTGAAAATGTTGAAGGCGTGTCAAAACATGGTCAGTGACTTTCACAAATTTAAGCCTCCACCATATTATATCTTGCAAGATTTAGATAACCATGAGCTAGGGATCTGTATTCCTACTCCTGTGTAATGTGGTTAAATTTCATGCAGCACAAAACAAAAATGTACATACAAGCTTGTCCATGTTAGAAAAATAAAGGCAGTATGGAGAATCTGGACTAAAGATGCCTGAGTCGAATGCGTTGCACTCTTTCCTTAAGACAGTATTTGCTCCCTTATAATCTGCTTAGGGTAGCAGCAAATCTGCCTCCCAAGATAAAACAGGCGAAAACTCTGTTGATCACAGCAGAATGCAATCAACAGACAGAAATTTGAGAGAGAGCAAGAGAGAATTCGAAGTGCAAAATATGATCTGACCATCAGCCTATTTATAGACACCAAAGGGTGCCAAGAACAGGTGCAAACAGTTGTGGCAGTTAAGTGATTCTGCAGATGTCACTTAACAGTCACAATCTATAGACACAGAATAGAGATGCAACATTTGAACGAAAAGGCACCAATTGCAGTTGCCATTTCAAAATAAACTGTTTCAGTTCAAGTTGCAGCTCACAAGCTGAATTTGTCGCAAAAGTTAAGGCTGGGCGAGGGCTCCTAGCGACGATGCGCACGTGCGAAGTGCGCCTAAAAGCGCCAATAGCGCCTTTACGGCGCCGCCGCCCCCGCCGTCGCCGGCGCGCGCGTGTGCGGTGCGGTGCACCGCACATGTGCAAGTGCATGGCCATGCATACCATGTGTTTCTAGAACAATATGGTATGTCACATGGCCATTTAAATACCCTTAACTTTTCCATTTTCCAAGCCATGTGGGAACCCACTTCATGATTAGTTTTAACCTTATTAAATGCCAATGTTTGAGAGTTAATATCTCTCAAACCAATCAATCAATTTGATTGATTCTTTTTGCAACTTAGTCCTTGTAGTAAAAACTTTAATAAGGTAATAATCAATTATTGGAAAATTTCCAACAATTTCCCCCAATTTTCCAAAATTGGATTTTATCACATTCCTAATTTAGAAATGTACATCTCTATCCCTTGGTAGGTCCTACTAAAATAAAGGTGTCTTTCGACTTGAACCTTTACCATAAAGTAGTAAAGTCAATCAGAATTCAAAGTAGCCTTAGCCTTGAACTAAGAATCCTTGGTGATTGATCATCACAACTTTGTGTAGAACTTTCCAACCAAATTTCCAAATACCTGCACATTTACAGCCATGTGCTACATCTTAGGATTTTCATAAGTGCCATAGAGACTAGCTCAAATCTCGTAGAAGCGGCTCCACTTCCCGCACTTATATAGGTAAATCTACTAAGGTGCACTTGTATGACTTGCACCCTCCTTTAAGGACATAGATTTATTAAGAGAATAATTCCCACCCTCCTCTTGTTCTCCATACAAGTATGCACTACTTTGAGATGGCATGAAGATCAAAATATTCATCTTTTAGTGCATCTTTGGTTATAAATACAACGTATTTTTCCATTGAACTATAAGACTAAAGATTACTCTAGTATCTAGTTGGTTTCCACGTGTATGTTACCTCTCTAATTTCATGAGCTTCAAACCCATCTCCCTGGAAGTCTGCCATATTATATCCCTGCCTAGGCCTTTTGTAAAGGGATCTGCCAAATTTCCTTTGGACTTCACATAACTAATAGTAACAACTCCTTTGCTAAGTTGTTCTCTCACATAGCTATGTCTAAGACTTATATGTCTAGACTTCCCATTGTATACCTTCCTATATGCTCGCGTTAACGCTGCCTCGTTATCGCAGAATATAAAAATAGCAGGCATTGGCTTAGACCATAGAGGAATCTCTATCAACAGGTCTCTTAGCCATGCTGCCTCCTTAATCGTCGTTGCCAAAGCAATAAACTTGGACTCCATGGTCGAATGTGAAATCAAAGTTTGTTTCTTGGAACCCCAAGAAATAGCACCTCCACCTATGGTAAATATCAAACCACTTATGGACTTTGTTTCATCTGAGTCCGTGATCCAGTTTGCATCTGTGTACCCTTTCAAAACAGCAGGAAACTCTTTATAAGTTAATGCATAGTCCATTGTGCCCTTAAGGTACTTAAGTACTCTAAATACTGCATTCCAATGAACTTGCCCGGGGTTATGAGTAAATCTACTCAAAACACCAACTGCAAAGGCTATATCTGGCCGGGTATATTGCATGATATACATCAAGCTGCCAATAACACTAGAATACTCTAGCTGAGAGACACATTTCCCTTCATTTGCCCTCAACTTGATAGAACGGTCATATAGGGTAGTAACCGGGACACAATTCTCGTGATTAAATTTCTTTAAAGTTTTCTCAATATAATGAGACTGTGACAAAGAAATAGAATCCGAGTATCTTATTATTTTCATTCCCAATATAACATTGGCTTCCCCCATATCCTTCATATCAAACGATGAAGATAGAAATAATTTAGTTTCCAACACAATATCTAAATCAGTACCAAAGATTAACATATCATACAAACATATTATCACACCACGTCCTTTATCAAACTTAGAATAAATGTATTTGTCACATTCATTTATTCTAAATCCATTAGAGAGAACGACTTGGTCAAATCGTTCATGTCACTGCTTTGGAGCTTGTTTTAAGCCATACAAAGATTTGATAAGCTTACAAACCTTTGTTTCTTGGCCCTTTAGTACAAAACCTTCCGGTTGTTCCATGTACACCTCCTCATCTAAAATACCATTTAGAAAAGCAGTCTTGACGTCCATTTGGTGTATAACTAGTTTGTTAATGGACGATAACGCAAACAATAATCTTATAGTGCTAAGTCTAGCTACCGGAGCGTAAGTGTCGAAATAGTCAATTACTTCCTTTTGTTTAAAACCCTTGGCTACAAGTCTAGCTTTATACTTATCTACGGATCCGTCTGGCTTAAGCTTTCGCTTAAAGATCCATTTGCAGCCTATTGGTTTAAACCCTAGTGGTAAATCAGTCAATACCCAAGTTTGGTTTGACATTATCGACTCAATTTCATCATTTATAGCTTCTTGCCACAAGTCAGAATCTCGAGAAGTTATGGCTTCTCGATATGAAAGAGGGTCATGTTCTACATTATACATATGAGAGTAATCACCTTCATTTCTACTTCCCTCAACTAAAAATTGGTAGAAATCTGGACCATAGGTTTTCTCAATTCTTGCTCTCTTACTTTTCCTTAGTTCACCTCCTTACCCCCTTTCCGGAGCAGGGTGAACTTGATCCTCATCGACTGTGTTTTCATTTTTCCGATCTCTAGAGAAAGAATTCTCAAAAAATTCTGCATCTCTAGATTCCAAAATAATATTTTGGCTAACGGATTCCGTTGATTCCACGGTTAAGAATCTATACGCTTTGTTATGTTGAGCATAGCCTATGAAGACACATTCGATTGCCTTTTCCCCCAATTTGGGTCTTTTTGGATTGGTTAGCCTTACTAACGCCCTACACCCCCACACTTTAAGATGTCCAAAATAAGGTTTTCTCTTCTTCCATAACTCATAGGGTGTGACATTAGATACCTTGTGGGGTATACGATTAAGTATATATGTGGAAGTCATGAGAGCTTCCCCCCACAAATTTTTAGGCAAATTAGAAGTAAGTAATAAGGTATTAACCATTTCTTGCAAGGTCCTATTTTTCCTCTCGGCTACACCATTTTGTTATGGACTATAAGGAGCTGTAACTTGGTGTATGATACCCCAAGTTTCAAATAGATCATCAAAGGAATATATTCACCTCCCCTATCTGACCGTAAAATTTTAATCTTACGATCTAGTTGATTCTCTACTTCCGCTTTGTAAATTTTAAATTTATCCAAAGCTTCGTCCTTAGTCCTAAGAAGATACGTGTATGTATAACGTGAACAATCATCTATAAATGTAATGAAGTATCTTTTACCACCTATTGTTAGATTACCTTCCATTTCACACAAGTCCGAATGTACTAATCCTAATAATTGTGTTTTCCTCTCAACCCCTTTAAAGGGTTTTCTGGCAATTTTAGACTTTATGCAAACTGAACATTTCTCTAAACTAGGTGAAGTAATTTGAGGTATTAAACTCAATTTTACCATACTTCTCATGCGTTTATAATTAACATGACCTAGTCTAGAGTGCCATAAAGTAAAAGGAACAGCAATATAAACAAACTTAGTATCTTTATTAGCCATAGTAAGCTTGTACAATCCATTGGTTACATAGCCCTTGCCAACATAGTTCCCTCCCTTAGTCAGAATTACACTATCTGACTCAAACAAAATCTTAAATCCAAACTGATTAAGCATGCTAACGGATATAAGATTTTTCCTAACATCGGGAACAAAAAGCACATCCTTTAAGGTCAGCGTCTTTCCGGAAGAGAGATAGAGCACCACAGTTCCTTTGCCCATGACCTTAGCCGTAGATGAATTTCCCATGCAGAGTTGATATCCCTCCGCAACTGGCTCGAGGTCCTTGAACAGATTTCTGTTTTTAACAATATGCTTGGTAGCACCGGAGTCAACCCACCAATCTTCATCTTCCCCCATCATGTTGGCTTCGGAAACCACTGCAACGAAGTCCTCGTTGTCAACCACATTGGCATGGTCATTTTTCTGCCTCTTAGCCACTCGGCAATTCTTCTTAAGTGGCCAATTTTCCCACACTTCCAACAGGCCTTTTTAGGCTTGTCTTGCCGGTTGGTAGAAACAGAAACTTGACCATCAAGCTTTCGCTTAGTGCCACTAGAGGAGCCATGATCTATCACAAGAGCCTTGGAGGACTTGTTGTCTTCCAACTCAAGCCTATCCAAGTTTCGAGAATTCTCTTCAACTTGGATATACTTGACCAACTCTTGCATGGTCATGGCATCCTTCTTTTGTTTTAACTCCTTACGACATTATTTCCAAGCTAACGGCAATTTAGAAATTATCGTTGACACTTGGAAAGACTCGTCAAGAGAGTGGCCCTCCGAAATAATTAAATTCATAATCATTTGCAGTTCATGAATCTGAGTAATAACTGACTTGCTATCTACCATGCGGAAGTCAAACAACTTACTGATTAGGAATTTTTTATTCCCGGCGTCCTCCGTCTTGTACTTGTTGTCGAGATCATTCCAAAGTTCATTTGCGGTATTGTTTACATACTTGATCTCATATACGTCGTATAAAGTGTCGGACAGCCCTCCCAAAATGTATCCCTTGCAGAAGGTGTCATCCTCCTCCCACCTTTGCTTTTGCTTCATGGCAGCCTGCTTTATTGCTTCGTCTGCAGCTTCATCCACCATAGGCTTTGGAATAGTGAGCACATAGGCAATCTTCAATGCAGCAAGAAAGAAGTACATCTTGCTCTTCCATCGCCTAAAGAAAGAGCCATCGAACTTAGCCAGCTTTGAGATGTCGTTGGTGACAGGCATCATTGAAGTATTCTCCATCGTAACCAAAATACTGTCGATTGTTGGAAAAATAAAGGCAGTATGGAGAATCTGGACTAAAGATGCCTGAGTCGAATGTGTTGCACTCTTTCCTTAAGACAGTATTTGCTCCCTTATAATCTGCTTAGGGTAGCAGCAAATCTGCCTCCCAAGATAAAACAGGCGAAAACTCTGTTGATCACAGCAGAATGCAATCAACAGACAGAAATTTGAGAGAGAGCAAGAGAGAATTCGAAGTGCAAAATATGATCTGACCATCAGCCTATTTATAGACACCAAAGGGTGCCAAGAACAGGTGCAAACAGTTGTGGCAGTTAAGTGACTCTGCAGATGTCACTTAACAGTCACAATCTATAGACACAGAATAGAGATGCAACATTTGAACGAAAAGGCACCAATTGCAGTTGCCATTTCAAAATAAACTGTTTCAGTTCAAGTTGCAGCTCACAAGCTGAATTTGTCACAAAAGTTAAGGCTGGGCGAGGGCTCCTAGCGACGATGCGCACGTGCGAAGTGCAAAGTGCGCCTAAAAGCGCCAATAGTGCCTTTACGCCGCCGCCGCTCCCGCCGTCGCCGCCGCCGGCGGGCGCGCACGCGTGTGCGGTGCAGTGCACATGTGCAAGTGCATGGCCATGCATACCATGTGTTTCTAGAACAATATGGTATGTCACATGACTATTTAAATACCCTTAACTTTTCCATTCCCCAAGCCATGTGGGAACCCACGATTAGTTTCAACCTTATTAAATGCCAATGTTTGAAAGTTAATATCTCTCAAACCAATCAATCAATTTGATTGATTCTTTTTGCAACTTATTCCTTGTAGTACAAACTTTAATAGGTAATAATCAATTATTGGAAAATTTCCAACAGTCCATGAACAATTTTGGTTGTTCATGTTCGACTCGTTTATTCAACAAGCTTATTTTTCTGGTTCAAGCTCTGCTTGCTTGTTCACTAAATGATCGTGAATGAGCTCTTAATCAGTATTTCAAGTTCACGAAAAGCTCGGTCTGGTTGCAGCCCCAGTCTTCAAGAATTTAACAGTCAAATAAAGTATTAATAGCATACTGGCTAGGTAGACTTTATAATATCTAGAAGGCTTACTTACTAGTTCTGCGTAGGCACTTAATTTGGAAATAAGGACCCGCCCAAGATAATACTAGAGACCTATAGGAACACTTTAATTTGCAGTATATGGTTTATAGAAGCTATCGTTGCATTTGATTGCATTTCTCACTTTGCTTATTGTACAGTTTATATTAGTTTTTCGTGTATGAAACCAATAGAACAACCATTCAAGGGGGTGCATAGATTTTTTTAAATTAGTAGAAAATTTAAACTAAGCACAATCATACATCTAAATCAAACCCATGGACATGTCAATCAATATGCTCACTACACACTCTCAAACAATTATAAAGAGTAATAAGTAAATAGATTGAGTTAACAATACTTGACAAGAAAATTTAAATGATTAGGCTTTTACTATACTCATGCCTACATCCACATCTTCAAGGAAGTCCCTTAAGAGCACTAGAATCCGCTAGCAACAATCTTCTCTTGTGTCAAGATCAAAACCCTTATAAATACTTGGTGATATCTCAAAACCAAGCGCAAGCCCTGAATTCACAATGCTCACCCACGACTTGATAATCTCAAGCTTCGATCAGAATACTTTTACAAATAGAAAGAAATCCTCTTAAAAGGAAATGAGCATAAATAAAGCTCGATTAAAAACAAATAATAAGAGAATTGATGACTTGAAGAATTTTTGCTCTTAATCAAGAAATTGCTCACAAAGATGTTCTATTCAATGATATTAAATCATGAAAATGAAGAGAGAAACGTTTAATATATGAGCCTATTTTTCTAACGAATTGAGGCTCATAATGTAGTTTCCATAGTGTATGATAAAGCCCAAATCATTTTCATATGGAGGATATGAAGTATAGCCGTTTTAGGGAGATTTGGCATTAAAAATGAGCGAAAACGACCAATGCAGTTGATTGGTTTCATTACAAAAAAAGGGATTTGGGCGACACTAGAAAAGTGTCGCCAAAGATAGTAAAAGTGTCACAAAGTAGTTTCCCGATAATTTATCAACGTTTTTCTTAAGTGTCGCAAATTCGTCCATCGAGAATTTTTCGACACTTTGGACACGTAGGTGTTAATCTTACGACACTTTCAAGTGCCTCTTATGGGGTCCTTAGTCAACTCAGTTATGCAACACTTTATAAAAAAGTGTCGCTAAGTTAGCGATGCTTCCACAACAGTGCCAGTTTTATTTGGTGGCATTATCTGGGAAATTTTGTTAAATTAATGACACTTTCATCAAGTGCCAATTTTGTTTAGCGGCATTATCTAAGAACGCTTCCGTTAAAGTGCCAGCTTTTATTTGGCGGCATAATCTTTGAAATGTCGTTAATTTAACGACAGTTTCATTAATTGCTAGTTTTGTTTAGCTGTATAATTTTAGAAATGTTGTTCCTATTTATGGCACTTTTAAGCAATTTTTTTTGCCTGGCATATTGTGAAATTTGTTAAAAATACATTGGCCTAACACAAGTTTTTCCCCAAAAATGACATGAAAGTCAAGTATATTTTCGATAATCCTGCTCAAATCCAACAAAAATAACAAACAACCAAGTCGATTTATGGAGCTTATAAACAAGCTAATGTCATTCATCAACCATATCATATCCAACATTCACATCCTAATTACATAACCATCCAGAAGTTTTCGATTTAAAAAACATGCAAATGTAACGTCATTGAATAACCAAACCTACAGATATATTCATCGCATCCAAAATGTCATCATGGTTCATATCGGTTTTTTTAAGTCCAACAAAAGCATTGATGTCTTCCCGACATATAAAGCTGGAAATAAAAAAAGTCAAGCAAGGTCATACATTTAACTGACAAACAAAATGCATTAAAAAATGTAAAGACTCATCTATGTACCCCTTTTCATTCTTGCATCATATTTTGTAAAGTTTTCAAAGTGGCGAAATTCTTCTTTTACCTTTCTATGTTGAGAAACCTGAACAATTAAATCATATGTAATCATTAGTTACACAAAAGAAGAGACAAAACCATACGGAAAACAAACATGCACTCAAGTAAACATTTATACAACTTCAACTATCATATGATGCACATTTCGGCCGCATGTATGCGATAATGACACCAACCTCCTCGCTATAGCAAGAGTGAACGAAAAAAAAAAGCCGTTGGTAGCACAGCCAAACGCTCTCCGTACAACTAGCCGTTTTGCCGTCCCCAATTATGGATCCGACGATCGGATTCGACGCCCTACATGGCAACCATCCCCCTTCTCCGTCCTCGTTCCCCCCTTTGTTTCATTCTGAAGCATCAACAGAAACCGTTTTGCAAGAAAACGATCTCGAGCACCGCAATTAAAAAAAACTGAAGAATAACCATGAGCAAGCAGATCCCAATACCGATGAAGTCCACAGAAGACTTCAACAACTGGATGATCGCCAACCACCAAATTCGAACCCAAATCCTGATCCCAATCTGCACAATCATGTCCCAAAACCCAAATCTTACAGGGAAGCAGTATCAAAAACGTCCTCCTCAGCCATCACTTTCGATTCGTTGATACTGGACCTCTCATCAGAAGAGGAAAGTGATGATGAAGACCAAATTGAAGAAGGAATGGATGAAGAGAACGAAGCAGACCCCATGCTCCCAAGCGTCCAACTCTCATCCAATCTCATCAAGCGAATTCGCAAACCCTGGAGAAAAAGTCTAATTATCAAACTTCTGGGGAAAGCTATTGGTTACAGAGCTCTTACCACACGACTCAGGAACTTATGGAGTCTTCAAGGTGATTTTGAGATGATAGACCTCGATGAAGGGTTTTATCTTATCAAATTCAACTTTATGGAAGACTATCACTATGTGGCCAACGGAGGTCCTTGGATCATCCTTAACCACTACCTTACGGTCCGAAAATGGGAACCAGATTTCAAGCCTTCGGAGGCAACATAAATCAAAACGGCAATCTGGATGCGATTACCAGAATTACCGATTGAATATTACGAGGAAAAAGCCCTTTTTCGTATTGGAGAAAAGTTTGGAAAACCGATCAAAATTGACATCAACACGGCCACATCAGCGAGAGGCAAATATGCCAGGATATGCGTTGAAATTGATCTAGCGAAGCCTCTCGTCCCTGCTTTCTTACTTAGAAATAGAAAGTATAAGATTGAATACGAGTATAGTAATAACTTATGTTTTAATTGTGGCAGGATCGGACACAGAAAATATTGGTGCAGGGAAATCCCCATCGGAAAAGAGTCTGGAAAGACATCGGAAAAGACAACGATGCCGACTGATAACGGTAACCAACATACATATCATTTTGTTCAACGCTCAGACCAAAGGAATAGCCCAATTGGTGACCACCAGGCCCAGCCTAACACGAACGAAGGAAGCTACGACCCCTGGATGTTAGCTAAAAGAAGGAATAGGAAACCATCTGGTGTTAGAGGCCCTACCTCCTCAGGCCCATCTCCGAAACTCCAGGTTAGTGCCACTGGCCCAAATAGATTTAGCCCACTAGAGGCCGAAGGTAAAGAAATGGAAAAAAAAAGAGAAAGCAGCAACGTGAACCAACCGAGATTAGCTCCAAGACGGAGGCCCATACTGATTCACCTACAACTAGGAATGGAAAAAGCCCAATGTTAACAGAAAATAGCACCCTTGACAAAGACAATGCTAACGAGCCTTTTAGCTCCAAGGCCGTTTCTGCCAGACCTAGCCAGCCCATCCTAGGAAAGTTCTGGTCAAATGACCAAGATATAGATGAGATGGATCTCGAAGAAAACTTCACGACTACTACCACCCACAAGGAAAAACCCCCAGCCCCGGCAAATAGCCTACATGGAAAAAACCCTAGCCCTATCGGCGCAAGCATCCCTGATCCCTTAACCCTCGTTCATCCCATACAGAGCCAAAATCCCCCTGTTCCTTTTAGCCATCCCACCCCCAATAACCGCCCGCCGGACCCTAACTCTGTAAATGGCACTACCGAAGCACTCCCATACTCTCATTCGAGCGATGATATGTCCGTTGATATCACCGAATGTGGAGGAGATTCATCCAGTCAAGACCTTCTGGACAAACGAGGAAGTGGTGATGAAACTGATGTGCTCCGAACCCTTCCACAAGGCCTTCATGGCTCCAGTACGAAGTCAGATACAAGAAGAGAGGAGATTACAGGACCTCCTCCAACTATCTGATTCTTCAGACTTGTTTCTCTCTACATCTTTTGTGGTCTATGGATATTCTCCTTTGGAATTGTGCTGGTGCAGGTAACAAAAGATTTAGAAATGAGTTTAGGGAGCTGGTCCGTAGGTTCCATCCAAACATTATTGCCATTTTTGAACCCATCGTTAATTACTCCCGTATGGGCAATTTCTTTTTAGACCTTAACTATAACACCTCTTGTATTGTTAACCCAGATGGTAGATCTGGAGGCATTTGGCTTTTTTGGGACTCCTCCCAGGTCAATGTTAATGTGATAGAGGCCAATAACCAAGTTATACATGCCATTATCTCCAAAAGAGATTCTGAAGACTGGATCCTCTCTGCTGTGTATGCTAGCCCTAATCCCTAGGAAGAGAGAAGACCTCTGGAATAATCTCTCTAACCTCTCTAAGTCCACTGACCTCCCTTGGATGGTTGGCGGTGACTTTAATGACATTGCCGACATATCCGAGAGAAAAGGGAGGGGAGATGATATTGACACCAACAGAATTAGGAAATTCAAAAATAACATAGATAAGTGCGGCCTCATGGACTTAGGATGCAATGGCCCGAGACTCACCTGGACTGATCGAAGAAGTGGTTGGGCAAATGTCCAGAAGAGGTTGGACCGCGCCTTGGCCAACCCAAAATGGACTGAAGCTTTCCCGGAGGCCCAAGTCTGCAACCTCCCCCGCACCTCTTCTGATCATTCTGCTCTTATTGTCAATTGCACAGGTATGTACTTTCATAATCCTCATCCTCCCAAACTTTTTCGTATTGAGAATGCCTGGATGCTGCATAGTCAATTTCTTGATGTTGTTCGTAATAATTAGGATTCTAACAATGAGAACATCCTAGATATTATTGAAAATTTTAAGCATAAAGTTATCACCTGGAATCAACAGAATTTTGGAAACATCTTTAGAAGGAAAAGGTTACTTTATGCTAGAATTAAAGGTATTCAATGTGTTCTTGCTAACTCTACTTCCCATAATTTAGAGCTGCTTGAAAAACAACTTAGAAAAGATTACTTAGATACCCTTGATCAGGAGGAAGCCTTATGGTTACAAAAATCTAGGATTAAATGGCATAGTCAAGGTGATAGAAATACGAGATATTTTCATATTGCCACCATCAGTAGAAGAAAGAAAAATAAAATAAATGCCTTACTCAATGATAATGGCAACTGGATCACTGAACCTTCTTTGCTTGAGAACCATATCAACAACTACTTTTCTGGCCTTTTCGAGCCTGATGATGTTAATAGGAACTGCCCTGACCTTTCTATTCCTGATTCTAGACTTAGGGAAGCTGGCAACCCTCCTAGACTTAGTGAAGAAGATAGGAAAACCCTTGACATCCCTATCTCTAATGCTGAGATCAAAATGGCTTTCTTCAACATTAAGCCTTCCAAAGCTCCTGGTCCTGATGGCATAAATGCCAAATTCTACCATAACTACTGGGACATAGTGGGTAACTCTTGCTGCACCTTCATTAAAAAGGTCTTTAGAACTAAGGAGATGCCTAAAGACAATAATAAAGCTTTGGTTGTTCTAATACCCAAGCTGGATAACCCTCAAAAAATTAATCAATTTAGGCCTATTAGTCTCCTTAATGTCACTTATAAGGCTCTATCCAAAATTCTCGTGGCCAGACTCAGACCCCTCCTTAAAGATCTTATCAGCCCTGCCCAGAGCAGCTTCGTCCCTGGAAGAAGCACCTCTGATAATGCTATCATTACCCAAGAAATTATTCACTCTATCAAGAACACCAAATGCAAAAAAGGAGGGATGATTTTTAAGATTGATCTTGAAAAAGCTTTTGATAGACTTAGCTGGGATTTTATTAGACAAACCCTTATCCTTTTCAATTTTCCCAACTCTTGGATCAGCATTATCATGAGCTGTATTACTGGAAGTACTATGTCTTTTTTGTGGAATGGTTGTCCCCTTAACCCCATCTCTCCTCACAGAGGGATTAGGCAGGGAGACCCTCTGTCCCCTACATATTCATCTTGTGCATTGAAAGAATATCTCTTATGCTTGATTCCTGCAATCTCAAAAAAAAGTGGCTTGGCCTTAGAGCTTCTAAAGGAGGCCCCATCATAACTCATCTCTTCTATGCTGATGATCTCATTATTTTTAGTAAAGCTGGCAATAATTAATGTACTAAGATCATGGAGATCCTAAATAATTTCTGTGATCTATCGGGGCAAAAAGTCAATTTATTCAAATCCAAACTGTTTGTGTCCCCTAACATCCCCCTCCCTAGAGCCCATAGCCTTAGTCAACAATGTGGTATTCCTTTAACTGATAATCTGGGTATCTACCTTGGCTTTCCTCTCATCCATAAGAGGCTATCTAGCAATATTTATGACCACATCATTCACAAAGTGAGCACTAGACTTGCTGGTTGGAAGTCTAAATTGCTTTCTCTTGCCGGCCGATGCACTCTTATCCAATCTGTTACCTCCTCCATCCCCACTCATATCATGCAAACCCAAGCCTTACCTATTAAAGTCACTGACAGGTTAGACAAACTCAATAAGGCCTTCCTCTGGGGAGATACTGATATTAAGAAAAAAAATCCATTTAGTCAATTGGAAAACTGTGTGCTCCCCCAAAATATTAGGGGGACTGGGGTTAAGGAAAGCTAAAGACCACAACATAGCCTGCCTTACCAAGCTGGGATGGAGAATTGGCACTAATGAGGATCTTTTGTGGGTCAAGGTTTTAAGACATAAATACGTTAGAAAGGATAACCCCAGGGAATGGACTATGAGCAGAAAAAGCTCTCATACTTGGAGAGGCATTTTTAAAAGCAAACATATCCTGCTTAAAGGCATGAGATGGGTGGTCAATACTGGAGAAAAAATTGATTTTTGGCAGGATTGGTGGTGTGGTGAAGGCCCCATAAAAGAAGAGAGTCAAAATGAAGTGCACAACACCAAAGTTAATGAATTCATTATGGATAACAATTGGGATCACAAGAAAATTTTAGCTACTGTTAGTAATGAGTGGTATAAAGCCATTACTCAAACTTATCTACCTAAAGAGGAAGCCAAAGAAGATCACTTTTGTTGGAATAGATCTGGAAATGGAACTTTCTCCATATCCAGTGCCTACTCCTTAACCATTGACCAGCAGGACTTTCCTAACACTAGACACGATTGGAAATGGATTTGGAAACTTAAGATCCCACTCAAAATTTCCATGTTTATTTGGCTTGCCTTACACCAGAAAATTATGTCTAACAGCTTACGTGCCTCCAGGAATATAATTCAAGATGCAAGTTGTACTCGATGTAATCATTGGGATGAAACTACTGAGCATGTTATTAGACACTGCCCAAAAGCTAGAGAGCTGTGGAGGAAGCTCTTTGACAGCAAGCAAATGGAAGAGGAAGAGATCTTCAACATGAGAGATTGGTTATATAAAAATCTGCAGGGAAAAAGGAATACCAAATTTCTTGACATTCACTGGACTTATATCTTTGCTGCCACATTGTGGCAAATCTGGAAGGATAGAAACCGATTCAGCATTGAGAATACTATCATACAACCTGTTTTATCTTGGAAAAACATACTGATTTTTGCTGATGAAATGGAAAAAGCTTTTTACAAAGAAGAGAAACTCCTAACAATAACCGTAGACTTATTCCGTGGAGTGTTCCTTTGGCAGGTACTGTTACTATTAATGTTGATGGCTGTGTCAAAGCTCAAATGAAGGGCGGTTTTGGAGGACTAATGCGAGACTGTAACGGGGAATGGATAGCAGGTTTCTTTGGCCATATCACCGCTACCGGTGCACTTGAGGCAGAACTTAATGGCATCCTCCAAGGAGCCCAGATGATCAAGCAGATGGGTATGACTAATGCTACCATAGAAACCGATTCCCAAGTTGCTCAAGCCCTTATCTGGGGAAACCAGAACCTTTTTCACCCCTTGAGCAATATTATCAATGACTGCAGATTTTTTATTAAGACTTCTAAGTCTAAGATTGTTCATGTTTACAGAGAATGTAATAGATGTGCGGACTGTCTAGCAAATTTGGGTGCCCAACAAGGAGAGACTTTTGTGTATCTCATGCAACCACCGGATGTGGTTCTCCCCTTGTTGGTAGCCGATACCGCAGGAATATCCCAGTCTAGGGATTAAGCTGTAATCATTTTCATATTAATGATATTTCAGTTGAACCAAAAAAAAAAAAAACTATCATATGATGCAAACAGAGAAGCAAAAAAGAGAAACGCTTTATCCAAACTATCAAAACAAAGATAGCAAAAAAGATGGGAAATAATTTGAGAGAAGAAAAGAATTAGAGACAGAATGCAAAGTTTAAGCCCTTCTAGTCAAAAGCAAGCGATGAATGCTGATCTCATTTTCCTTATTTTCAGCATGGCAAAATGAGCATCACAGTTTTCTAATGTCTTCTCTTTAACATGTACAAGATGAAATGTTTATATTCATCCTCATAACAAACCCATGGGAATTTTATAATCGCCCCACTCGACATTCTGCATATGCCACCACCAACATCCGAGTCAACACAATTTGTGTAACTAGCTTAACTCGGCCTAGTACTGGATTAACATTGCCTAAACTAAAAGGGAAGTGCTGTCATAAAAGGGAAGTCTTATAACTAACATTGCAATCGAATCCTGCTGGTTCTACTAAAGAGATCAATTAAGGTAGTGGAGATCAATGTTTGACAGACAGCCGATTCATGGCGATTGCATCCTGTTGACCACACACACAATCTGGCCCATGCAGAAGAGCGGAAACTTTTGAATATCTTACCAGCACTGGAATCTATCTTCACTGCCTGAGATGGACCACTACTCGAGGAGACGCTAAAGGCAGCAACTAACCAAAAATTATCCACATATATTGAGCTGCAAAGATATTTTTGAATGAGGAGTTCGAAGCTGTTGTTGGAGGCTTTGGGATGGCTAAACTCATGGACAACCAAGATAGTCATGTTGATAGTGCTGTAACTGGCACACTTGGACACATTGCTCCCGAGTACCTGTGTACGCAGAAAAATGATGTTTTCGCTTATGGCAAAATGCTCTTTGAGCTCGTAACTATGCAGTCCGTCTTGAGTTCATCTTCTCTGCAAGTACGTTTGCTACTTGTCCTGCGGTTCATGCGATTATCTTTTTGTAAAGTGTTTGTGGCTCGCTAAAATGGCTAGCACAACATGTTGAGAAAGGAATTCCATTGTAGTCCTTGCCTCCAAAAAAAGGCCTTAAGATAGTTTTTCGAAAAGCAGAACCAAAATTTGAAAAAGAAAGAAAATCATTTATACATACATCCTCACACTCTCTTACTTCCTTTAATCCCTTTTCTTCGATGAATTATAAAAAGGCTGGTGCTAAATCCCCCCATTTTTACTCTAAAAGACGCACTAGAGGCACTTCCTAACCCTTAGTGACAATTGGGGAGTGGAATTAGTTAACAAGTTTGGATTTAGTCTCACCCTTTGAAAAAATTCCTCTAGAATACAAAACTTGTACATAATAATCTTCGTGTTCAGATGAAGGCAAACTTTTATGTGTTCAGAATGTATGGTTCTCAGTCCACTGGTTGCAATGATAGGGGTGTCAATTGTCCAAATTCTGTTGTGTTCAAAATGTATGGTTCTAGCCAGTAAAGTAATCGGTAGATGGCAAGTTAACCAAAACACCCGTTATTCCAGTCTAAACCTCCATCACTGCGTGAGATCAATTAAGGCAGTGGAGACCAAAATTATGTTTGTAGGGTTTTACCTAGGGAGTGAATATCAGGAAAACACAGCATAACTTAAAGGCAAAAGGGTATTAAGGGTACCTAAGGCCAACAAAGTATCAATGGTTTATTAAACACAAACAAGAAGAGGGAGGAATCCCAAGGAAGTGCATTTTTATCATGACCTCACAGTCTGGACAACCTATTAGGCCCTCAACCCGAATGATTTACTCTTATGTTTAGAACAAAACCAACACTTAAAAACCAAAATTCCAATGTAATGTGAAATTCGAAATAAGATAGGTTGCGGTACAGAAAACTATAAAGACAAAGCTGACAAGATTCTGTTAATGAATCTTAATTAGATCTAGTTACGATCCCAGCGACAGTAGCATGAGTACAATTGCACAAAGACGAAATTCATCATCCCGTTTGGTCGATTAAAATACAGTAGCATACTAAACCGAAATCATAGTTCACTTCCACAAAAATCATGTTTCAAACCATCCCCAATTTATTGCAAGTGAAAGGTATATTCCTTCATCTCCAATCTCTACACCCAGTGGTACAGTCAACTTATTTCTCCCTTCCTTTTCAAACCCAGAGTACATAGACACATACACCATGCTGACAACGAGCAAAACATGTGCACAAATCACACTGTTGCACTAGCGAAAATACATACTCACCACCCTGCTGCTCAAACAACCGCGCACGCATACGCACTTCAGAGCCACACCACACCTCGACAACAAACATAAGTCTGCACAAATAGCACACACACCCCACCACCACACAGCTGCGCACACACATTGCTCTGTCGCACAATAGCCGCAGCCACGTGCACCCAACACCTAGGCAGCCTTAAGACATCAAAACAACAAGCGCTGCCCAACCCCCACATATTATCTAGAGTTAGTATGCTACTTACTTTAGGTTACCTCAAACTAAAAGCCATCTACAAAACAATGTTTCCCAGAATTATGGCCAAAATTAAATCCAAGAACTTGATATTAGAATATTCCTTTTTTACCGCCCAAAAAGCCATTACCTTAGACCTAGCATAAGGTTGTGTAGATCGAGTAACAAATGCTTCTCGATTGAAGCAATTGCTTATATTTATTAAAATTCAGTAAGCTGAAATAGTTTTAACACACCTCTTTCTGTGGAGCTGAGCGTTTTCTTGGTGAAACTCTTACACGTGCTGCATATTCCCTTGATCTTGAGGCAGCTGCTTCTGTGGTATAATTGGCTGCAGCTTAAAGTGTTTTCTTAGTGAAACTCGTGGCACATGCTGCATATTCCCTGGATGTATTGTACGAGATGATTATACCACTCGACGACTGCTTGATTCATCAGGAAACTATTACCAATAGCATGATGTAGATAACGTGTACTAATTGGATAAAAGAAGTTCAAATTATCACAAAGGAAAGAGTAAAACTTAACTTGTTCAGCATTTGAAACAAACAGAGAAGCATGATTAGGTATTAAGGAGAACCAACGTGGGTAAAAGATCAGTTTGTAAGTACATGCCACTAAAAAGTCAGTCCAAACCATTTGAAACATACATTCAGGTTTTTGCAACCCCAAAAGTGGACAATAATAGGCCAGTGATTCTCTTCCACCCTATTCAAGCGATTTGCTAAGTGCCCAGCATCGTTATCATATGGATCATAACCCTTGGCCTTCACGGAATGCTTCCACTCCTTCCATTTCTTCCCAACAGAGATCATGAGAACTCTTCTCATCTCCATTTTTGCATTTTTTTTCTCCTATGGTCATGGCACACAAAGAAATATTACTATTAGACTGAAAGGGCTGGGGAAATCTTCTCTATTTGAAGCTTTCCCAGTAGGAAAGGTGCTTGTGTCCAAACCACATGGGCTGGAGCAATGAGCAGAGGAATAACATCCCTCTAAAATTTATGCGTTCTTCGCTTCCTGATGCCAAAGTTACATATCTCACACTACTAGTTAGGACTGATTCAGTCCCAAAACAGCAGCAAAATGATTAACAAAATCTTAAAACTTGTTTGTTGTAATCTTGAGACTAACAAGTGCACAACTTGCAAAGTTATTTGCTTCATTTAAAAGGACAATGTTGATGAACTAAGAAAAGGGCACTTAATGCCTGATTATCTTAGTTAGTAAGCATGTCAAACCCCCACAATCACCGCTACTTCAGCATAAGAAAACCACCACCAATAACAGCATATTCACATGGTTTTGGCAGTACAAAAATCATGAAAAATAACACTTACAGACGAATCTAGTAAAAAGCTTGTGGAACTGTTTTCCCATGGTAGTTTTTGGTTATCAAACTGGTGATCTTGTTATTCAGTGCTAGGAAATCTACTGCTAATCAACTTTTCGACCCTTAAATCTTGTTTTTCTCAAACAACCCCAAGTTTGTTCTATTTCAACATTTATAGGCTAGTTATAGGCTGCCCCAATTAGTTTTGGCTTTGGACAGAACAATGTTTACTTTGAAGCGATTGTAACACTTATGAAACTGCATACCGCTTTTCAAAATTTACACACACGCTGAATCAGGGCTAGGCTACTTACATAGATCGAACAATTTGCAAGTGTACAAATCATTTTGTAAAAGGAAATAAGTGTCATAACTAAAAGAACATGCATGGACAACTCTCTCTTTATTATTCCATTCTCCTAGTTGTGGTCATCCAAAGCAACTAGAGAGGTTATTGAGTACTTAACGAAAGAAAACTGTAAGGAAGTTAGGTGAATAGAATGATTTTACTCCTATGTCCTTTGCACCAGCACACAAACATACTAAGAGCACTCTCACAAACACACGTCCAAATACATACAAACGCACCCGGAGAAATGCGGGAAAAAGAGATAGGGCTGACCACATACTTCCTGCCCATCAATCTGCCTTAAAAATCATTGCAAGAGCAGGCTTGGGCTAGCCTAATATACAGCCACGGCAGTTTGAGCCATATTATGCTTGGGCTTTGATCTTGGGGCTAAAGGGCCTAGCCCGCTCTTGAGCCCAAGTAACTCACGGTCTTCGCCTTATTTGTTCCCACTGTTTTCCACCATCAACACTAACTCTGGAAATTCTCAGATGCTGTTGAGGCTATGGATTCTAGCAAACTTCCCTCTATCCTTTTTTTCTTTGGCTTTCAAATTTTAATGTTGCATGCTACCCACAAAACACCCTACCCACAACCCTCACAACACACCACCCCACCACCAGTAGCCATAACCCATGACCCCCACAACAATGGACACAGACCCAACACAACAACGGGCCCCTCACCAACCTCACCACCGAACTTCACATACATCGACGCGAGACACTCACAAATAGCCCCCCACCCACCCCCACATGGTCTCCCGCCAACGCACACCCAGACCACCCCACCACAGGACACACACATGCACATGCAGTCACACCCACACACACGCACTCAAACACATAGACACACAGAACCTGCAAATACCCATAGATGCACCACATATGCCCACAGTTACCTTCTCATATGTTCTATACTTTAAACACTCGCAGTTACCTTCTCTAATTTTCTATCTCTCTCATTTGTGAGTCTCTTTTTTTATTTGATTTCCGAATAAGATTCACTTCTCAATTTTTTAAACACTCACAGTTCAATTGCTGCATTATTATCCATTGCCCAAGCTAAAAAGCAAGTTTCAAATCCCATCAACTTCTAGGCAGCAATCAATTGCCACGAAACCCTGATCCCTTCACATCTACAGGGTTTCAAAATCAACCCAATTTTAAGAACAAATAACAAAAAACGACATGGGCAAACCTGAAATTGGACAAATATTGCGTATC
Organism: Escallonia rubra; assembly: GCA_033065855.1. Classification (NCBI taxonomy): domain Eukaryota; kingdom Viridiplantae; phylum Streptophyta; class Magnoliopsida; order Escalloniales; family Escalloniaceae; genus Escallonia; species Escallonia rubra. Next base: position 11,350 of record JAVXUO010001900.1, on the reverse strand, counting down.
TGCTAAGAATCGGCGACTTCTTTCTTCCTCAGCTTGCGATAACTTGAAACTGGTTCTGATGATTCTTGACACCCAGAGAAGAACGCTCTTTCACGCTTGCCCTCCTACAGGCCCCTCATTCTGTACCTCTAAATGGACGAAATCGAAATGTCAGTAATGTTAAACAACGACTCTGTGTTTTTTGTCTAGTACTGTATGTGGATAATTTTCAACTCCAAGAACATCAAATTGGGATAACTAGGGTTACAAGATGAAGTTATTGTTATATATATATATATATAGAGAGAGAGAGAGAGACCAATTTTTGTATGTACCTGGGAGGAAGGCTGATTGTTGGCATGAGAGAGAGCTGTTTGGGAACTTTGTGACGCCGATTTGAGGAGAGGCACATCGTGAAACACCGATTCGGGGAGAGAGAGGCGGTCCCTGATTTTCGGTCTTTTCAGCCTTGGAGAAGATGAACAGAAATCTGGGGAAATTGGGCGCCATGGCTGAGGGATGTTGTTTCGCATCCAAGAGTTACGGCATTTTATTTTTAACGTTGCTATTAAGCGACATGTTATTAAATGGCATTTCATTCGTGTCGCGAAAAAATAAAGCGACGGTTAATAAGTGACACGTTTATAAATGCCGAAAATTTTGCGGCACATAAATATTTGTATCGTTATTTACACGATATTACGATAGAAGTGTCACAAGTTATAACTAATTTATGACATATTTTTAAGTGTCATCGAAAATTTTTTATTTATTTATTTTATTTTTTTTAGTGGTTTCTCTAAACTATTTGTCGAAATTTGAAATTCAACAATGCACTCAACCGTATTGGCCTACTCCCGCATTGTTGTTGACTGTCTTGATTCAATGCAATTTATGTTGTTGGCCAAAAAAGCAGTTTTTCCTATTTTTTTCAATGTGTAAAAGGTTTATACATGCAAGGAAAACTTTGTCACTTCTAGGCCATAGAACTTTGTCACTTCTAGGTCATAGAATCAATCAAGTATCAAACCGAGACTATTTACGTGATAGTAAAGATCAATCGCAATAATAAATAACTTAGTCTATACATCATTTCTTACTATTTGATATTGGACCTGATGAAGATTTTATATCGTCTCCGCTATAGCATTAAGCTCATTTGATCGCAATCCACATATGCAATTTCTCAAACGTGTCGAGTATATATGCATATACCTGCTAAGAATTCACTCAAAGTACACAGTAGAACATAATCAATGTTTTGATGCAATAATATATATATATATATATATATATATATATATATATATATATATATATATATATCATTGATACAGCATATATACAATATATATATATATATATACTTATATACACATATATATACAGCATATAGGTATATATATATATATATGTATATATACAGCATATATACAATATATATATACCTATATATATATACAGTATATATATGTATATATACTGTATATATATATATATATATATATAGGTATATATATATATACACTTATATACACATATATATACAGCATATATGTATATATATATATATATATATATATGTGTATATATACAGCATATATACAATATATATATATATGTATATATACAGTATATATTGTATATATGCTGTATATATACAGTATATATTGTATATATGCTGTATATATACATATATATATATATACATATATATATATATACATATATGCTGTATATATATATATATATATACGTATATATACTGTATATATACGTATATATATACTGTATATACGTGTATATATACCTATATGCTGTATATATATATATATACCTATATGCTGTATATATATATATATATATATATATACAGTATATATATATATATATATATATATATATTCAAAACAAGTATAAAATTTTTAGGTATGGAAATAGGAAATGGCAAGATTAAATTACAAGAACGTATAGCTAAAAAGATTTTAGACTTTCCTGATCATATTATGGCTTGTTCACTAGAAATACTAGATTCTATAGAACCAGAATTAGATCTAAATATAGACTTAGAACAATCACTCCATCAGAATACGCTCAGAAGCGTGGTGGAGAATATGTTAATATAAAAGGCAAAAATAAAATATGTGAAGACTGTAGTAATGGAAAAACAAATTGTTGTTTAACTAATATAGATATAAGAAATGAATGTTTCAAAATAGAAGAATTAGTAGAAGATGAGAAAGAGATAAACGATAATATAGATCTAGACATTTACAATCTAGACAGCATTAGCTATAATTTAATAAACTATTTTACAAATAAATATGATAAAGTATTTGATACCAGACGTCACTATGCCCCTGGCAGGTCCAAGCCTATATGTAAACTCTATAAACAATAGCCTTAGATTTTTCTAAGAGTAAATGGCCTTGTCTTGGTTTCTAAACATTTTATTAATAACATTATAATAACATTATTTTGTTTTCTGTTTGTTAAATCGTTAGGCGTTCCTAAAGCGTTATTTGTTATGCCTTCTGCTAGACATAAGTAACTTGTTTGATCTAATATATATATATATATATATATATGCAGTCACGTGAATAATATTAAAGTAGTCTTTTGACTTTTATGTTCTCTTCATCTTTATTATTCCATTTATATTTTTCATCAATACTGTGGATGTGTTTCAAGTGGATGAAATTTACTTTGTTCCTTGAATCTGTTTTCCATATTTATAATCAAGTTTTCCATTCATTCAACATGAGTCTTATCAAAGTTACAGTAATCACCAAACTTCCGAGTTTATCTCCTGCACTAAATCGTTCGATTCTGCAATTTGGGTAACCAAGACACCTTTGCAGTGAGGGATCTCACCGATCCTCTTTGTGTCTTCCTCAGTCAATGACCAGCCAAAAATCTGAAGGTTCTCCCTCATTCGATCCTTATTGAAGCTCTTTGCTATGATACTCACCCCTTGCTCATACAACCATCTCAGAGACACCTGAAATTCATATACATATACCCAGGTGATATTAATAAAATAGTTTGATTCTTAGATCACCTTTAAGGCCTGGGCGCTCATTACAAAATTTTGAATTTGCTTTAAATGTCTCATTCAAAAGTGGAGCCTTTCAAAAGTATGACTTTATAAAACAAAAAGCTGTACAAAATGATATATACATGACTGAAATAGGAGACCAACCTGTGCGGTGGTTTTCCCTTTGGCCTTGGCAATGTCAACCAGTACGTTGCATTTGACGATTCGGTTATCTCCCCAAAAGGTACCTGCCGCACCCAAGGGGGAGTAAGCACTGAGATGTATGCCTTTTGCCTTGCAAAAAACCTTTAGCTCCTTTAGTTGCCACAGAGGGTTTATCTCCACCTTTCAACCAATCAAATTGGACCTTCTTACCGATCAATCAAACTGATAAAGCATCGCAGGAAATAAAAAAAGGGATAATTAACTTTAAAAACAGCTGTTGCAGCTAGAAACTGGATCGCTAACAGTACCAGAATTCGGGCCTGCAAAAGAGAACACGGAGTGACCGCCGGGTGGGGTTCCGACGGGGGAACGCTCCGATGCTTAAGTCAGAGAAGGCTAACAAGGTAGAACTCTGAATAGCAATATTGCACAATGTGTGTATGTGTGAACTTAGGCTTACCTGGGGGGCTTGACCCCCTTTATATAGTGGTAGCAAGAGAAATCCAATTAGAATTGGACTTCAATCAACTCTAATAAGAATCTCACTAGGATCCTGGAGGATCCCATATTGATCTTTGCTGATAAAGTCAGAGTTTCTTTAGGATTATGTCTGGTGACTGATATGGTAAGTGTCATATCAGTAATGAGCCGGCATGGGCCACGCACCACACCTGCCACGTGTCGTTCGTAGATTGGAGGGATATTTTTAGTTATATCATATGCCCCTTGCTTTTACCAGCATTCAACGAAGCGGGTAGAAGCACGCCTTTTTCATTGGTGACAGCGAAATATGCCAAAAAACAGAATTGAACCTGTTTGTCTGATATCTCAAATATTCAAAAGAATGCCTGCTCGGACAAGGTTCTGTTCGGACTTGGTTCTGCTCGGACCAAATTCTGCTCGGACATGATTCTGTTCGGACATGGTTCTGTTCGGATAGGATTCTGCTCGGGAAGACTTCTATTCGGTCATTGTCGCTCTGCTCGGGCAGAGTGTTCGGACAAGATTCTGCTCGACCGTTGACACTCTGCTCGGGCAGAGTGTTCGGATGAGATTTTGCTCGGGCATAATTCTGCTCGGCCGAATTCTGTTCAGCCTTTTGTCAATCTGCTCGGGCAGAGTGTTCAGACGAGATTCTACTCGGGCATAATTCTGTTCGGCCGTTGTCACTCTGCTCGGGCAGAGTGTTCGGACGAGATTCTGCTCGGGCATAATTCTGTTCGGCCGTTGTCACTCTGCTCGGGCAGAGTGTTCGGACGAGCTTCTGCTCGGGCATAATTCTGTTCGGCCGTTGTCACTTTACTCGGGCAGAGTGTTCGGACGAAATTCTGCTCGGGTGAATTCTGTTCGGCCTTTGTCACTCTACATGGGCAGAGTGTTCGGACAAGATTCTGCCCGGGCATAATTCTGTTCGGCCGTTGTCACTCTGCTCGGGCAGAGTGTTCGGACGAAATTCTGCTCAACCAAAGTTTTGGTGCCTCCAACGTGTCACGTGTGGGGATTTGAGCGGGAATTTGAAAATTTTTAAGCTCCCCTACTCTTCAGTTTGTGACAGTGTGGGGTACACGAACCGTTGCGTTTTCCAAGAAACGGTTACTTGGTGTTTCTCTATAAAATAGAACTTTCACTTCATTTTACCTTCACTCGAAAATTTTTGGGAGCACATTACTCTGCAAGTAAGTCTTTTCTTCTTCCATTCCTGTTCAGCACTTCAAGTTTGTCGTAGTCTCATATTTGTAGTAGAAGTAGAAAACATGTCTGATACTTTAGTTTATGTTTCGAGTAGTAGTTCGTCTTCGAGTTCAGAACGAGTTGCAACTTCAGGAAGTGAAGTTGGAACTTCAAATCCACAACCTCCACTACCTTCAACTTCCCAACCATTCCAACCTTCATCCTCTCAACGATTCCAACCTTCATCCTCTCAACCATTACCACATTCATCTTCACAGCCTTCGCAATTTTTATCTAGAAGGAATCCTTTAGGAGATGTAAAGGATCAGGCCGAAGATAAGGCTAATCCCAAGCCTTGGTATACTGCTGACGAGAAGTCTAGTAAGATGTCATCTGAAGATTTACAGGATTTAATTCGAGAATATCCTCTTCCCGAAGGTTGGTATGGTCGTCTTCCTGGTTTGGGTGAACCAGCTAACTACGACACAAAGTTTGAAACGGGTGTCTACGAAGAGCAGGTGAAGTCTGGGTATAGACTTCCTCTTCATTCTTTCGTTCTTCGTTTCTTTGAGCATTATCGCATGGCTCCCGGGCAGCTTGTTCCAAATGGTTGGAGGAAGCTTGCCGGTCTTATATATTTGGTCCAGACTTCAGGTTACAAACCAGATGTAACAGATTTTATGAGAGTCTTCTTTGAAGTCTGTTTCATCAAAGGAGTCGCCAACTGCCCCGGATGGTATTACATTCACAGTAGGCAACGACTTCTGAAGGGAGGCCCGAAGTCAAATAAAGGCTGGCATTCCAGATACTTCTTTGTTGGCCGACTGGACAAGGGGGAGCTTCCGTTTGACAGAGTGTGGAATCCTTTCTGTAAGGATTTCAAAAATTCTGGCAAGCCTACTCCCAACAGCCAGACTAAGCACATACTTAGTCACATTAAACTTCAAGGCGTTCTTTGTATAGATGAGCCTCTTTCGGAGGAGCAATTGGAGTGGGCGAAGATCATACCTTCAAAGCCCATTCCAGCTGGTCTTCTGATTCCTCCTCTTCCTGTTATTCCTAGCGTGTCATCTGCTGAGACCGTTCCTTTAGGTGTGCTTTGCATAAGATATTGAATTAAACTTGACTTCAATATTTATTCCCGTATTGATTTCTTTCTTCATTGCAGAAATGGCCAGCGGTGGTGGAAAATTGTATCAGGGAGGCTTCCTTGGCGTTCTTCAGAAAGCTAAGGGGAAGCGAAAGGAGAAGCAGCCAAGTGTGGAGTTACCTCATGCTCTTAAGAGGACTAGAGTCACTCCTTCAGAACGCTCTCCACGGATACTTGAACAAGTTTCTATTGAAGATGATCCCATCTTTCGTCTGAGATGGGCACTTAGGCGTGATGACCTTGGGATGCCGGATAGCCAGGTCTCGGAGCAGCATCTTTGTCATGGAATTCTTCCTCGAGACAAGGAGGTTTTCCAGAATCAGACCCACGAGACCTTTGCCTGCTCCTTTGCCCAGGCCGTCTATACGGTAACGTCCTTTGTCTCAACTAGGTTTCTATTTTTGTTTTCAAGTTTCATTTAGCTAATGACCTCAATCTTCATTCCAGATGTACGCCGGTGGATCTGAGATGTTTTCTTGCTTTGAGATGGCAAGGCAGGTGGCGGCCGAGGAGGCTGACGAGGGAAGCAGTTAAGGAGGCACAAGAGGCCACCCATCGTGCTGAAGAGCTGAGCAAGCATGAGGAAGATCATCTTGATCAGATTGTGACTCTGGAAAAGAAACTGGAGCGAGTTAAAAAGAGGGCTGCAGAATATGTGACCAAAGCTCGAGACCAAGGCATTCGTGATTTCTTAGATGGGAACGCGGGGGATGAATGGCTAAAGAAGCGGACCGAAGATGGCCTGGAGATTTATGAGCTTGGCTTTGTGAAGGCCAAGGAGATGTTTGCTAAGCACTTTCCTGACATCCCCTTGGATGATTTTGTTTTGCCTACGGTAGTGTCACCATCTGGGGAGACTGTTATGCCTCCAGAGGCAGGGGATGTTGCAGCTTCTCATCTTCCAGGGGAAGGTCCTTCTGGTGATGCCCCCGAGGCTTAGACTTGTAGCTAGTCTCTTTGTTTTGTTTAGACAGGATTTTGATGCCCTCTTAAGGGCTTATATGTAAAACTCTATCTTTAATTTTACGGTAATTTGCTCTTACTATGTGTTTCTCATGGTTTTGTGTTTTACCATTCACACAATATTATTCATTTTTACTTTGACTCAAACCCTTTAATTGTCACTTAAAGAGTCGGCAAAGAAGTCGAGCACCCTCGCTCGGCCAATATTTTGAAGATGCAAAAGTTTTGGTGGAGTGACGATGCCCCCATTAACTTTTGTTTCTTAATGGATTTAGATTTGTAGCTAATCTGTCTAGCTTCTCTTGTATTTTGTAAAACCCAAGAGTTATACACTCTATTCGGGCAGAGTGCTCGGCCATCACTCTGTTTAAACAGAATGTTTTGGTTCAAATTTCTCACTCTGTTCGGGCAGAGTGTTCGGTCGTCACTCTGTTCGGACAGAATGTTTTGGCTAAGCTTGTCACTCTGTTCGGGCAGAGTGTTCGGCCGTCACTCTGTTTGGACAGAATGTTTTGGCTAAGCTTGTCACTCTGTTCGGGCAGAGTGCTCGGCCATCACTCTGTTCGGACATAATGTTTTGGCTAAGCTTTATATTACAACAATACTGAGAAAGAATAACTTTATTGCTAGAGTAAAAGATAAAGTTTACATTGGATTGCTTAATCAACCCATTTATTCGAAACAATCTGCTAAAGATTATTTTTAAGATATTGGAGTTCTGACAAGGTCTGTGCCCCTTATCCCCCAAATAAGGAAGTGTTTTGGCTCGTGCCGAGACACTACTGGTAATATCTGCGCAAGTTCTCAGCGTTCCAAGTACGTGGGATGGATTCTCCAGAAAGTGTCCCTAGTGCGTAGGCGCCCGGTTTGAGCACCTTGATAACACGGTAGGGTCCTTCCCAGTTTGGAGATAACTTTTCCGTCGCTGCCTTTGGATCGGAGACTTCTAGTTTGCGAAGGACTAGATCTCCCTTGTTGAACTGCTTGGATCGGACTCTCTGATTGTAATATCGTGCCACTCGTTGTTTTATGACGACAGATCGTGCATGGGCTTGAGTTCGAGCTTCTTCGAGCAAATCAAGATTTGCTCAGAGTCCATCTTCGTTGTTTAATTCGTTGAAGTGTAAGGCCGGTATTGTTGGAACTCCTATCTCGACTGGCAACATTGCTTCTGTTCCGTAGCAGAGTAAGAAAGGTGTTTCCCCTGTGACTAAATGTGGGATTGTTCGATAAGCCCACAACACTTTGGGGAGTTCGTCCACCCATGCGCCTTTAGCTTTGTCTAGCTTCTTCTTCAATCCTTGTAGGATGCTTCGATTCATGTTTTCAGTCTGTCTGTTGGATTGTGGATGAGCTACAGAAGTGAATCTCAAATCGATCGATAGATTCGTACAAAAGGTTCAAAAGTTGTTGTTGTCAAATTGTTTTCCATTATCAACGACCAAAGCCCTTGGTATTCCAAAACGACAGATGGCGTTTTTCCAGAAGAAGTCTTCACACTTGACTGAAGTAATGGTTGCCAGAGATTCTGATTCGGTCCATTTGGTGAAGTAGTCTATCGTCACGATCATAAATCGTCGTTGCCCCGACGCCATGGGAAACGGTCCCAGCAGATCCATTCCCCATACAACAAAGGGAATGGGAGAAACAATCGAAGTTAAGGGAGTAACTGGTGTATGAGAAACCGATGCAAACTTCTGACACTTATCACATCTTCGCGTGAATTCGATTGCGTCTTTCTGCATCGTAGGCCAGTAGTATCCTTGCCTTAAGATTTTCTGTGCCAATGTCCTCCCTCCGAGGTGTTGGCCGCATATCCCTTCATGTACTTCTTGTAATGCGTATAGAGATTCCGATGGGCGTAGACATCTGAGGTAAGGAAGGCTGAATGATTTATTGTATAGAGTCCCTTCTACTAAGGCATACCGCGCAGCTTTGACACGAAGATTCTTTGCCTCATGTCTTTCACTCGGTAATTCGCATGTGGACAAGTATTTGATGCTGTCCATCCAGCAAGGTTCTTGATCTATGATTTCAATGTCAATTATAGAACTGATACTGCAGTCTTTTAGGAATTCAAGGTATACTGGTTTTTGGACATTGGTTTCTTCAGTAGAAGTAAGCCTTGATAATGTATCTGCCTGAGTATTTTGATCCCGGGGGATCTGGCGAATGGCGAAGTTTTGAAACTTCACTGCTGAGGTTTTAACTAAGTCAAGATACTGAGCCATTCTTTCGTCTCTGGCCTCGTAATCTCCCAAGACGTGATTGACCACCAGTTGGGAATCACTATAAACTGATAGTGAGTCCACTTTTAAGGCGTGTGCTAGCCGTATCCCCGTAAGAAGAGCCTCATATTCTGCTTCGTTATTTGAGGCTTGGAATCCAAAGCGAAATGCGTATTCAATAGTAAATCCTTCTAGACTTATAAGAATAATTCCGGCTCCATTGCTGCCAATAGCTGAAGAACGGTCGACATAGAGATCCCAATGGTCTGGAACCTCCGAAATTATTAGTTGAGGAGGGTCTTCAGGTAATGTACACTCGACAATAAAGTCTGCTAAGGCTTGAGCTTTAATTGCAGTGCGAGGATTATATTGGATGTCGAACTCCCCCAACTCTACGGACCAATTAACTAGTCTTCCTGAAGCCTCGGGGCTCAGCAATACCTTTCTAAGTGGTTGGTCCGTTAGTACGATAATGGTATGAGACTGGAAATATGGTCGAAGATGCCTAGCTGATATGATAAGGGCTAGTGCGATTTTGTCAATCTTCGGATACCTTGTCTCTACATCTTGTAAGACTTTGCTAATGTAATAGATGGGTTTCTGAATTCCATCTTCCTCTCTGATTAAAACAGTACTGACTGCGACGTCAGTGACTAAGAGGTATAGAAATAAATTTTCGCCGGGAAGTGGTTTTGAAAGTAGGGGCGGGGAACTCAAATACGTTTTGAGTTCTTCAAATGACTCTTGGCAATCATCTGTCCAAGCAAAACTTTTTGCTTTTCTGATGGCTTTGAAGAATGGCAAGCATCGTTCAGCTGATCGAGCCATGAACCTTCCCAAGGCTGCGACTCTTCCCGTTAACTCTTGTACTTGCTTGATTGTTTTTGGGGGCGTCATGGTTTGAATAGCCTTGATCTTTTCCGGGTTAGCCTCAATCCCTCGTTGAGAAACTATAAACCCCAAAAAATTTCCTGATGCGACTCCGAAAGCGCATTTGAGTGGATTCAGCTTCATTTGATACTTTCGAAGGATGTCGAAAGTCTCTTTCAAGTCTTTGACATGGAATTCTGGCTTTATGCTTTTGACGAGCATGTCGTCGACATAAACTTCCACGTTCTTTCCGATCAAGTCCCGAAAGATCATGTTCACCAGACGCTGGTAGGTTACCCAGGCGTTCTTGAGTCCAAAGGGCATCACTTTATAACAGTATAATCCTCTTTCTATGATAAATGAAGTTTTGGAGACATCGTCCTTGTGCATCATAATCTGGTTATAACCAGAGTATGCATCCATGAAACTAAGCAGTTCATGGCCCGAAGTAGCGTCGATAAGAAGATCTATCCTTGGGAGCGGGTAGCTATCCTTCGGGCATGCTTTGTTGAGATCTGTGTAATCGATACATATTCGCCATCTGTCGCCTGTCTTAGGAACCATGACTACGTTTGCGATCCAATCTGGGTAGTGGATTTCTTCAATGAAGTTGGCAGTTAGGAGTTTATCTACCTCTTCTTCAATCTTCTCATGTCTTTCTGGCGCAAAAGTCCTCTTCTTCTGCTTGGCGGGTTTTTTGGATGGATCAACATTCAGCCTATGGGTAATGACTTCAAGATCAATTCCAGGCATGTCTGCAGCTGTCCATGCAAATATATCCGCATAGGTTCTCAATAGGTTCACCAACTCAAGTCTGGTGTTTTCCTTAAGATTTGAACCTATCCGACCTGTTTTTGTTTTCTTCTCCGGGATATAGTTCGATGCTAATAAGATCTTCGACTGGTTCTCCCCTTTGTATCTTTGTATCTTCCCAGAGGTCTTCGATAATGAGTGCTTCCTTGTTCTTTGATCGGCATGAAGTCACATAGCATTGACGAGCTGTAGTTTGGTTTCCTTTCACTTCTCCAATCCCTTGTTCTGTGGGGAACTTCATCTTGAGGTGGTAGGTTGACACTACTGCCTGTAATTGATTGAGTGCTGGCCGTCCCAATATGGCATTGTACGCTGAGGGGACCTTTACCACCACAAAATCAAGCATGAAGTTGGCTTGTGCCGGAGGTGTGCCAATCGCAACTGGGAGTGCAATGATACCTTCGACCGCGACTGGATGATTGGAGAATCCATACAACGGTGTATCCATCTTTCGGAGACGGTTCGTTGGAATGT